>JAYXIM010047537.1:0-21700 GCA_037575425.1 Anastrepha fraterculus
AACTTAACACATTGAGTGCCAAGGGGTTTTGACGAAAACCTTTCCCGGGCGCCAAGAACATTTTTTGCTATAAACTGGTGTAAAAGTAGAAAATATTCAGTTCTGCTCCAATCCCGGATGATTTTGTGGTTTATTTTGGATTTTATAGCGGTTTTTTTATGTCGCACGTTTCCGTACGACATGGCACTGCACGACGGAATTGTAATCGTAAAAATCACTGTCGTACGAAAATGTGCGACGCGATTTTGTTTTTTATATCTTAATTTTTTTTTACGCATTTTCATTTACATTTATTTAAATTTTTTATTATATCTGTTTTTATTTAAATTTTTTGTTTTTCTTTTATTTTTATTTGTCTTTTTTTTGTGTGTTTGCGAGGATCTAATTATTGATTTGAAAGGTCAAGGTCGAACTTTATATGTAGACAACTTTTACACAAGCTATGAATAGGCTCGTTCAAAGCTAGATCAATAAACACATGTTGTCGGTACACTCCGTGCCAACAAGAAACATTTCCCAAAAGAAGTTATGATTGCACCTATAAAGAAAGGCGAAGTAGTGGCTAGAGAAGATCCCAATGATATAGTTGTTCTGAAGTGGAAAGATAAACGCGACGTCAGAATACTATCTACGAAACATGTCCCGATAACGGTATCCACAACAGATGGAGCACGTAATCCTGAAGAGCCTTCAACTAGTCGAGGAGCGAGACGTAAAAGACGAGCAACAGAAAAGCCATTGGCTGTGGTAGAATATAATAAGGGGAAATCAGGCATTGATCTTTCCGACCAAAAGGATTTTTACTCAAATACCCTTCGCAAAGGGTTAAAATGGTATCGAAAGCTGGGAATTGAACTTTTACTCGGACTTTCCGAGGTTAATGTCTTTACTGTGTATAAAGCAGCGTCCAATAATAAAACCATGAGTAAACGAACATTCCGTGAACGCGTTGCTAAGGACCTACTAGGCCTTACATGCCCGCAGTCTGTACCGCAATCGCAGCATATCATCACCAAAAGAGTAGATGAAAATAATAAAACCATCCGACGTGCTTGCGTTTTATGCTACGCTGAAGCAAAAAGAAAATTTAGTCGAAAGGAAGCAAGAAAGAACATAAAAAGGACAACTACGTACTGTCCGCAATGCCCCAACACTCCCCAATTGTGCATTGATTGCTTTCCAAAATATACGCATTTAAAAAATTAATGTAAATTGAAATTATCATATCTTAATTTTAATACTTTTCTATCTTTTTTATACATTTTTCGAATGAATTCCAATAAATTTTCAAAATTTAAAAGAACCTCCGAGTTTTTGTCATAAAAACTGCACAAATGAAGATATCTCCATGTAGCTTGGAACAAAATTTAGGGTAAACATTAGGCTACTAGAAAAACAATAAAAAACCTCGTAGAGTCAAACAGAAACGCACGACAATATCTAAGGCCAGACAATGCCTGTCGCACATTTTCGTACGACGTGGCACCCCAGGAAGTTTTTGGTGTCGCACGAAAACGTGTAGCCATGGCACTCAATGTGTTAAAACTCAATGAAATTGTAAAACCAAAAGCCAAGTACAGTAGGTATGTAGGTAGGTAAGATGACAAGAGTACTCCAGGCACCCTTCAAGTAGCACTGACGTGTCGTTTTGATACCATAATGTGGTCCACTGCCTGCGAAAAGATTTAGGGAAGAGAAAAACCGTCTACAGCCATCCAGTGCTGTTGATGTAGTGGAGGAGAGAAAAGGTATCTAGGCTGGAGAATTTCTTCAAGTCATCCCCAAAGTGCACGCTAAGGAATCTCAACCGCCTAGGCGCCAGAGCCGGACATTTGCAGAGAAAGTGTTCCACAGTCTCTTTCTCTGCAGGATCACCACAGCTTCTGTAATAGGGGTTGTATGGAATTCCAAGCTTCTCCGCATGAGTACCGATCACCCAGTGACAAGTGAGCACCGCAATGCGTTTGGAAATTGAATGGCGAGGGATTTCCATCACCTTAGGCGTTTTGTTTTTGTTGTCTGTTGAGGTACAGTAGAGTGTCCCAAAAAAACAAAATGTGTTTGTTTATTAACAGATACTACGTGAAGGCGACCACCGTAGCTGAATAGCCGTGACTAGCATTTAGAATTGCATTGCTACTACGAAACTACAGGCACGGAACACCAAATGATGGGAAACGTTTTTTTTTGAAAGCGATCCTCGTCAAAATGGCATACCACCAAGTGTATTTCCGCCATGGAAAAGCTTTTCATGAAACACCATTTGATGTGCGGAGATGGTGCATGAACGCACTCCACAAATAGAAGGAGGAGCTCGGCTCCGTACCCTTAAATCATTAGTAATCCTGTGTTTTTGGTTTCTTAACAGTTAATCAGGATTTTTTTCAAGACACCATAAATTATAATAAAGGATCTTGCAAGCCACAAGCGGATATGTTGTTTTAAAATAAAACCATTAACATTTTTATTCTTCCAAGTTTCACTATTTTTATTCAAAATACGGCTCTTAGCAATTATATACGAAAAGTTACATCGTTTAAGGGATTGAGGGTAGTCAGAGGCCCAAAAAATGGTGATTTTCTATACCTTTCACCTACATTTCCTCTAAATCTTTTTTCCTACCTGGAATTTTGAGATATGTTGTTCTTAAAAATTTACTATTCATCGACACAAGTACCGTTCCGGAATTAGACCCTTTATATTTCCTAAGCCTTACACAAAATATGGAGATGTAGGGTATCAGTAGAGAGACAAATTGGAAAGATGATCAAATATAACTTTTGTTCGCTATTATTCTTTAGACACATGTTAAGCTTTTTCAAAGTACTGGGTGTTTTTACAACATTTTCGAGTTATACTACTGTGGGCAAAAAGTAAGGTGAATTTATTTTTCAAACTTCGCGGGATTAAAATTTCGCTCTACTTATTTTTTCATGAGTTGGCAGCACTGTTAACAACATCTGGGCCAACTTTCATGTGAATGTCATTTGTCAGTAATATATTTACGCTTGAGTTTACCAAACGACCAAGAGTGCATTTTTCGATTTTTACAATGTCTGATTTGATTGAGCAGAGAAGTGCCATCAATTTTTGTTTGCGGAACGAAATTTCGGCTGCGGAAACATTTAGAATGTTGCAGAAGGCGTTTGGTGATTCGACCATGTCGCAGAAAAATGTTTATATGTGGTACAAAGACTTCAAAGAGGGTCGAGAACGTGTTTATGACTTGGAGCGCACCGGACGACCATCGACGGCAATAAAGTGAAGGAGTTAGTGCTCAAAAATCGTCGGTTGACTGTTAAAGACCTTACTGATATGATCGGAATATCAGAAGGATCTGTGAAAACCATTTTGAAAGACCATTTGGGCCTACGAAACGTCAAATCTCGTTTGGTACCGAAAACTCTCAATTTCGTGAAAAAAGTCGTCGCGTTGATGTGCGTGAAACAATGCTTTCAGACTATCAGGACAAGCTCAAATGCATCACTACGGGAGATGAGAGTTGGATTTATGCTTACGATCCTGAAACAACCGACCAATCAAGCGAATATCGTGCTAAAGGCGAGGCCAGACCGAAAAGAGCACGTCAAAGTCGTTCAAAAATAAAGGTCATGATGACAGTTTTTTTCGATTTTCGTGGTGTGGTGCACTATGAATTCCTTCCACCTGGCCAAACTGTTAATAAGGAATATTATTGAGCGTTATGCGTCCTTTACGTGAAGCAATTCGTCTAAAAAGACCAGAATTATGGGCCAACAACTCTTGGTTTTTGCATCACGATAACCACCGTATTCGCCTGCTTTGGCTCCGTGTGACTTCTGGCTGTTCCCGGGGAACTCGTTTCGAGTCGATTGAGGAGATAAAAGCTGAATCGAAGAAGGTGCTGATGGCTATACTGGAAATGGACTATTTGGCATGTTTCGGGGATTGGAAAAATCGTTGGCATACATGTATTTCATCGAAAGGGGATTATTTTGAAGGGGATGAAATTGATTTACAAGAATAAAAAAAGATTTTTCATTTCATAACAAAATTCACCTTACTTTTTGCCCACAGTAGTAACTTGGATTTTACCACCTCTTTAGCTTTGAGCAACGTAAACGTAACAATTGCATCGCTAGTAACCCTCAAACCAAGCAGTTTCCGCCATTCGCCCACGACTCACGTGCTTTGAGTCATAAGCAATAAATGAAAAAGTAAATCGTTCTATGAGTACCTCGACTTTTTTAATCACTACCCGTTATGTGCACGACCACACACTGGCTCACCTTGGCGTATTTGTGTACAAAAAATTAAAAAAGGTTTGTAAAAAAAATCATTCCCCATCTACTTAGTCATAGTTATTTGAATAATTCTTAATGACTGTCAATTAAATGCGAGTGCCAATTTACATTTACGTGAATTTGTGAATTTATGTGCGTGAATTGGTTTTTTGTGGAGCATTTATTTCAATGCATCCTTTTTTTTTTTGTTTGTTTTTTTGCATGATGTTATTTGTTCACAGGTGGCATCGATAGCTAGTTTTTGCTGTTGATACTGTGAAAAGCAATAAATTAACTTTATATTAAGGAATTAATTTTAAATAATTCCAATAATGAGTTGAAAGAGTAAATAGATCAGATACGTGTGCGTTAATACGATTTTTGAAATACGAGTAAATACGTTAAAAAGGTTAAACAAATTGCTAGATCTTGCAAATGTGGCTGGTTACCAAAAGGAACTGAGGCCAGCTATCATTAGTTTGCTATGGTTATGCCTATAATATTTATTAGGTATGGCGCTCAACTTGGCATAGTTTACTTGTGTGTACCGTAAGAATAATAGATTTTGAAATCGAACTCCACTGTGGACATTAACACTTGGTTTACGTGACCACCTTTAGACAATAGCTACTAAAAAGTTGTTAAAAGTGTCGTTTTGCATTCCTCTTTCTTACCTGTTCGGTACTTTCCTCTTTCTTACCTGTTCGGTACAAATTCTTGAGTTGATTTAGTCTAGTCTTACATTAAGGTGTATATTCCGAGCATCTTGAGATCTCTTTCAGCTTTCGGCTCCCCGACTACTGCAGTGATTTCCAGGCAGAACTGAAGGTAATAATAAAAGCCGTGACTCTGGTACAGTATAATGCGATACCTGGAGATGTTACCTACATTTTCACTGATATCCAGGCGAGGATAAAATCCCTCACAAAGCAGTCGGCAACCTTTAATGTAGCACATCTATTTATGCGACGGTTGAGTAATTTCACCCAAAGGCAGCATGGCTTCTTGTACAATGCCACATTGAGGAGAACTGGCACAAAAGACTTGGCACAAAGCTGACTGATGATTAACAAAGGTAATGACATAGGCATACTTTACAGGCATGTAAGCTACTTATTTAAAAAAATTGTAAGAACAGCGAAAGAAGGACTGAGTAACGAACCCGCCTCGACAATCGCCAACCCGCCTGACAACACTAAACGCGCAGAGTATCTGCTTAGCCAAAATAAGTACTACGCAATAGGCTGAGACGCCCAGAGGAAGGGCGTACAAACACATGACTTCTGCAGAAATTGTGCAGCTGAGGAAGAGGAAGAGACGATTTTGGATCTTCCATGTCATTGCCCTGCTCTAACCAGATTTTCCATTCGAAGTAGAAAATGTTTTAATGCGTTACAAGATGTGAGCTCTCTGGAAAACAGGGAATTTTTAATTTCTGAACGATTCACATTAGTTTTAGGACAGATAAGAATAAGCCCCCCCACACGACATCATAAAGAGTTATGGGACTGAGTATGTTCCAGTGTTAAGCCATTTAAGGAACTTGTAATTTTCAGCAAATCTCTGATCTCAAAGTCATTAATCGCCTAGGTTGCGCGGGGATTGAGATATTTGTAAAAATTGAATTTTTGGTCCAATGTCGTTCATGTAAAAGAAATTTACCGCTCAGTGGAAGCTGAGATCAAAATATATGCAGAAACTCCAAAAAGGATTTCCTAGAGGGCATTGGTGCGGCTGAGATTTACAGGTTAGGCTAATGCCTTTTTGTACTGGGACTGGATTGATCTATTATGCGCCTAGAGCAGGTGAGATATTTAGGAATAAAGTTACCGTAAATGCAGGAAAATATCTCTACATCTTCAAATATTAAGCCCTAAAATATGTATGTGCTAAATGTCTGCTATTCACAGAATGTACTGATTTTCACTAGATTTTACGCATTTTTAAGGTAATCACTCTTGGCAGGCTTTCTTCTGCTATAAATTATAAAGGCTTAGCAAAGTGGCTTGCCTGTAAGCCAAAAATTTTAGAATATCAAAAAATTAATATTTAAACTGCAATAAATGAAGAAGTGATTCAACCGATTGAAGAACTTTTTTTCTGTGTTATGAAAATTTTTCTAATTTAGAGTACCAAATACACCAATTATTTGCTACTAGCATTACCATTTTGAAACAATAGCAATTTTTTTCTCTAAAATTTTATTGCGTATGTTGGTTGTGCTCAAAAGCAAAACAAATTTAATTCATTGGAATAAATCAAAAAACGCGTTAATGTGAACCCTTTTGATTATTGATTTAAAGGTCACATGCACATTAAGGGCTGAGACTTCCTACTTTGTTCCTAAAAATAATTTGAATCGCCACAAGTTCTCTTTATTACCTTGGTCCTTTTTAGCTTATTATAAACAGTTAGACTTTTCGGCTTAACCCTTTTGGACCTATTGGGACACATACGTCCCAGCAAAAGTTTTCTTATAACTAAAGTCTAAATTTTCCATTAAAACTCACTGAATGCTGTCCCGTCTGGTATATTGAGGTTCAGGTAACGGTTCTGTGTTTCTTTTTATGCTAAAATAGTTAACAGACGCCACTCAGTTTGCTTCTAAACGTGACTGTGCTTGAATCAATTTCTATTTTCTTGTGAATGTTCGATTTTTTCAGTGAAAACAAGTGTAAAAACTAGTAGATTTTACTAAAACTAAGTTCGAATTGGATCAACGTAATTGGGTAAGTTAATTAATGTTGCATTATTTCAGTTTCTAAGCCTTATTTCGATTATTTTTTTTATGGGATCTATGGGTCCCGTTAGGTTTATTTATTGGTATAAATATGTCCCGTTTAGAGCTTGTCAACATTCTCTAACCTTTCGAAATTTTTAACATATTTAATCATAAACCTGTTTTGATTTAGAAAAACCTTGAAATATGTCGAGAAAATTAAATTAAGAGCATATATTGGCCCTGCTAATGGAGTGTGACGAATCTGGTGACCTTGGTGACATCGATTTTTCAGACGGCAATGACGATGGTTACGAGCCCTCTGAAAAGGAAAGCTTCTTATCAGAAAAATCTAGCGGAGATAACGGAAATAATACGTCTTCAGAAAATGATGAGTCGCAATCAACGGAAAGTGGTGAAAATAATTATGTGTCGAAATTTGAAAATGTTACGGTTTGGTCAATACCTTATGAAAATTTCCAATCACGAAAGACTGTTAAAGCTCAACGAACTCCCATCATTACTTCACATATCGGACGATCTGACTCAGTAATACAAATTTTTGGTAAAACATTTCCTAGAAGCTTGCTTATTTACATAACACAGTACACAAACGAGCGTCTGGAGCTATTGCGTAAATCTCCGAAGTATCGTTCTTTGAAGCCTACTGATATCGATGAAATCCAAGTTGTTATCGGGTGTACACTTATCATGACATATATGCGTCTGCCTGCGATGAGACACTACTGTTCCCAACATAAAGCAATGGGAAACGAAGCTATAAAATCGGCGATTGCTCGCGATCGTTTCTTAACTTTTTCTTCGAATTTTCTCGTCTCCGGAAAAACCCGCTCAAAGCACCTAATGGGACATATAGTATATGTATATCCCACCCCCCTAGAGGCCCTGGAGGCGGTGGTGGACTTTCTTTTCAGATTTTCTAATTTCAGAGCCAGTACTGAAGCTAGATATATCACTAAACTCGAAATGTTCCCGCTGGTTGTTTTCCAGTTCGAAGGGGTTAAAACTGTAGATGCCTCCATTTCTGGAAAACCACCAAGATACTCACCACAAATAGGAGGAGTACCTCGGGAAAACACCTATTAAGCACTCTAAGTGCCAATTTTATAATTCATCAATGAACCTTGGAGCGTCCTTTCGAAAAAACATCCTCTTTTTTACAATCGCCCAGTGGTGTTTGATAGCCGTGTTGTTTTTTATCCGATTTTAATGATTCTTAGATATTTCGAAAGGCAACATAATCTTGGGTCAAAACTGCTTCATTCAACCAATCATCGAAAAATTGCGTGAGCTAAAGAACTTTTAATGAAAGAAATTAACCAGGCCAACTTGGAATTAAGGAGTATTGCAATAACGAAGTGACATAGCGGTGGCTGCTTTATTTTTTCGTACATCTCCAACACAAACGCAGTTTTTACGCTGTTACGTCAGAAAATCAGTTAGGTCCTAAAAAATTGCTGAGAGCCAGTGAACGGACCAGTGTAGGCCACACCTTCTGCTTTCTCTCCACCATAGATAAGAATTACAGTCGGACGGTGCTGTTTATTATAATATAAGATTAGCGAGAATTTATTCCCCTAGAAAGCATCAAAATTTCCCAAATAGTAGTAGAAAATATGCATATAGGTATATATACTGGCGCTTACACTCTTTTTGGGTGTTTGGCTGAGCTTCTCCTCCCACTTGTGACGTACGCCTTGATGTTGTTCCACAAATGCAGGAACCTACAGTTTTAAGTCCACTTCGGGCAGCAAATGCTTTTTATGACACTCGGAGCTTTGACATTGTCTTTCTATTAAAATCTTTGGTTTTGATTTTCGTATTTCATTCATGAAGATTCGAAACTACGCACTTCCGAATGGAGGTCACACACCAACCCATTCGGCTATGGCGGCCGAAAATAAAAGGGCATATTAAAAAAACGTCAATATTTGCTGTGAAATGTTCTGCAATTCTTGTAGACCAATCCTCGAGAATGTTAATCAAACCATAAAAGTCAGCGAGTCGGTCACGTTAGTGACCGTATGCCCGTATGTGCTCACTTAGTTTATTGTCCACCAAATGAAGATTCTTATTATTATTATTATTATAAAGCCTGCTGAGGCACTCTAGAATTTCAGCACATTTATTGTTGATGGGGTTTACTACATTAGTTGCGGTTTCTGGTTCCACAATTTATTTGAATGCACGACAATGCCACCAGGTATAGCCTTTTTCTGCCTCAAGCAGGGCATTCACAAAGAAGTGTTCTGAATTTTCAATGTTCGTTTCACAGAATCGGCAAATGATGGAGAGTGACCATTTTTGTTTAAGTGCAATCTCAGGCTACAGTAGTCTACAAAGTACTCCAGCTAAGGATCTTAAGTTTACTCTGCTGAAGAAACTCTTCTGAGAAATTCTTTCGTGCGGTGGACAGAAATGGTAGAGTTTTGTCAGTGTTGAGCGAACTTCTTTCCCTCTAACTTTCTGAAAAAATTGATTGCAATGGACTTTTGTAAGTCTACACGAAAGTCTCGGGGCCAATTAGAAGCATATGTGATCCTTTTTTAGCTAAATGATCAGCCATTTCATTTATCTCATATCACTGTATTTGTAAAGGAGTTAACAGTGTAAGTTTGTTCTACAAAATAAAGCGAAAACCCGCAGAGAACTTTTTACTTCACTATATATGGTCGGCACCGTGGTCGAATGGCTTGGTGTGTGACCAACTCCCATTTAGGAGTGCGTAGGTTCGAATCTCCGTGCACGAAACTGCAAAATGATAGTCAACGCTTTATCTAATAGCGGTCGACCCTGGGCAGGGAATGGCAAACCTCCGAATGTATTTCTGCCCTTAATAAAAAACATTTGCAGTTCGGAGTGGTCTGAAAACTGGAGGAACCTCCATTAATGAAAAAACATTAAGTCGCACTCCCCAAATAGGAGAAAGAGCTCGGTGAAACTCCTAACAGAAGTGCACGCGCTAATTATTTATTTATTAATTTTTATACTTGAAAGCCATAAAGCCGCATTTATGTAAGAAGCTAAAATTAGTAATGTAAGCTGTTGTAAGCAGATGCACTGCTTTTCGTTTTTTTTTTTTTTTTTGTTTTTTACGCACATGAATAGTGCAGCTTGACTATGGAGCCATTATAATTACTGCATATTTTATATTTATACGAATTTTTGTATGTCAAGCCTTGCGAGCAAAAAATGTCATTCTTAAAATTAAGCAATTTTATGCGTGATTTAATTGCAAATTTAATTTAATTTTTTCTAGACTGAAATCACTTCATTTTGCATGTGTTTCCATGCATTATTTTCGTTTATTGTACTTTTTGAGTTTACCAGTTTTTTTACTCCATGCATTCATTCCTCGCTTCATTACATCACTCATACGCCGTGGTGGACAATACCTACGAGTTGATTTAAGGTAAATATATTCTTTATTAGTTATTTTTGCCTGAATTTCGCGCAGTTATTATTACGACATGAGATTTAGTTAATGTGTTTTTCCCCTTGTTTACCATAATTAACTTCAAACCAATTCATTAGTAGCTTAAAGCACATATTAGCTTAACAATCATTAATATTTCAGCCTGCAAAAAAATTCAATTTTAAAAATTATGTAAATATGCCGTTCTACTTCATAACTCAAGTGTGTTTTTTTTTTGTAGTTGTTCATTTTGAAACCAACCATAAAAATATTTAAACTTTTTACACATTTATAGTGTGGATTTAAATGAATAATCGCAAGGCAAAGCGGCAATAATGAGTAAATAGACTCAAATGGTAAAAAAGCGAATACAGAAAAAAAATTGCTTTTGCAAAAATATAAAATTAAAATACTAACAGACAACCAAGTTTCAATTATTTAACAACAACAAACCGCAGCAAGTTCATAAACGGAAAATCATGCATAATAAACTGATAATGGAGGCTGTTAAAATTTATGCAAGAAAAAATTAAAAAGCGACAGCTGAAAGAATCGAAGAAAAACAATATCACCAGTATATTAAAATAATTTGAAATTGAACAAGCAAATTTTAATTAATTTCAATCAATCAAAATAAGCTTTTATTCGAAGAAAATTCTTACGCTGGTTGAAATAAAAAAATGCAGGTCTTATAAAGGGTGGCTAAGTTTTAAGGGCCGGTGTTGATTTTGATTAAAATACAATTTTTTTAGGAAATTATTGTCATTTCTCGTTATTATGATAATATTGGTGTAATTCAATTAAACATGGAACACAATTTGGGCCAAATGGCCGCCTCGGCCTCAGCGACATACCTCACTCCGATGGTCCAAATTTTCGATGACGCTGAGGCATAATTGAGGTTCTATGCCGTTAATGTGCCGAATTATCTCATCCCTTACCTCTTAAATTGTTGCTGGCTTATTAACGTACACCTGTTTTTTTCAAATAACCCCAAAGAAAGAAGTCCAACGGTGTCATTAACGTTTAAGTGTGGTTCACATTCAACATCGCCCCTGAAATTTAACAACCCTTTATAAATAATAAAAAATGCAACAATGTATGGTAACACTAACAGGGATATAACTAAAGCAGAAGGAATAAATAAAAGGGAAAGTTTAATTAAATATACAGATGGGTAACTCATTATCAGAAAGATGGGAGGGGGTGGAGGGCTATACTCAGTAGAATCAAAAAAAAACCTTTTACATGTAATTTTCATCTTCTTTCACAGCGTTACAGCGCGGGTGCATCAAAGCTTCCTTCAAAAGGCTTCTCCAAAGCAGTATATCTCGAGCTGTTGCTTCGTAGTTACGTATTCCCAGCTTCTTAAGTTCGTGTTCCACTGCGTCTATCCAACGGTTCCTCGGTCTGCATTTGGCTTTCCCGCCCATCAGCTTTCCTGTCAAGGCTTTCTTCACAGCACAGTCAGCAGGCATACTCATCACATGTCCCAGCCATCTTATGCGCTGCGCTTTAACAAAACGACCAACTGTCTTGTGCTGAGTTAGATCTTTCAGTTCAGAATTCCATCGAATTCTGTAGGTACCATCATCCATTCTAATGGGCCACAGATCTTTCTTCAAATTTTTCTTTCCATGCTAGCAATCTGCGCGCAGTCATCAACCTTAAGAGTCCATACCTCACAACCATATGTTAGGATTGGTTGAATAAGAGTCCCGTACATAGTTAACTTTGTAGCTTTAGACAAAAGTCGGGACTTGAACAAGTTAAGGTGGGCGTAATTCGCTTTGTTGGTGGCGTTGATGCGATCCCTGACTGCGGAAGTTGAATCACCGCTACATGCGAACATAACACCTAGGTACTTAATATGCTGCACTGCTTGAAAAGTATAGGCTCCCATATGGAAATTTTGCATCTGTGCAGGCCGCCTCGATTTCAACAGATATTTGGTTTTGCCCTCGTTTACAAAAAGACCAATACCGTTCGTTATATTGTTAATTCTTAGGAAAATTTCTTTTAACCCTAAAACACACACCCGGGTACAAATGTATCTACTTCAACTTTGAAGTGTTGTAACTTTTGAACCGCTATACCTCTATACCGCTAACTTCGGATCTAGGAAGATTATTTAGTTTTGAGTTCAAATTCAAAATTTTAATCAGATCGGACCATTGGTTCAGGAGCTACAGCCTTCCAAACACATTATATACGTAAACACACACCCGGGATACGTTTGTACTCCAATAGTAAAAATCCTCATAATAATCAAAAAAAAACATTTTTTATATTATTTTTTCATTTGAAAAATTAAAAATATTCATTTCACACATTATATTATTGACTTTTATTATAAAAATTATAAAAATGCATCTTATATCTAAGGAAAATCATGGCAAGTAGAGCAATTTGTTGATGTGACCGAATGTTCAAGACACATTGGCTTACATTTGGCGCACAGCTTTCTGGTTTTTCTACGGCGTTTTTCCTCTTGTGCGTAACATAAATAGCAAGATCCGGACACAGGTTTTGGCGTGCGCGCTGCGGCAGATGTTGATGCTGCTGTTGACACCATTGATTCCAGCGGTCGGTTGAAATATGCTTCAATAGCAATTTTAGTCGAAAAATTTCACGTCACTTGACGATTTATGGCTCTTGCTTCAATAATGGGCATACACAATGCTTCAGCCAAGCTGCGCAGGATCTGCTTACGCTTGTTGTTTGTTCTCCAAGGCAACATAGGGTTATTCAAATCGTAGACAATGTAGGCTGCAAGAGCTGTAATGTCCAACATGTTGAAGAACATCGCTAGTGGCCATCGTTTTGTTTGTCTTTGTGTTGGATATTCCGCAAACATTTGGTCCATTCGATCAACACCACCTTTGGTACGATTATAATATTCAATTATTCCAGGATATAAAGGATAGTTTTTGATGCTCTATAGATCTCGAACATGTTCTCCGTTGCTATGGTTCGCACCAACCATAATAAGTATGCCAAAAAATGCATACAGCTCTGTTATTGACACAGGCGTCCATGACTTAGGAGTTGTGTTTGGATGCGCATTGTTGTAAGCATTATAAGTTTCTTTTGCTAACTTATTTGTGTGGCGCATAATTATATCAGCCATTTCCACGTTCATGAAACATTTGAATGTTTGCTCTATTGACAACATTTCAGTGCATCTAGCTGGTCCAGAACGTTCTCTTATAATATTTTGTCTGAGTACCTGACGACTTACATTTGGTTCTTTCATCCCCTCAGTACCATCACGTGCAACAAATTTTTCGCCACTAGCAGGTAATTCATTATTTTCTTCTACTTCTTCTTCTTCATCGTCTTCTTCATCATCCTCAAAGTCCGCATAATCAGGTAATACTTCTGCGGCACTTTGCGAAACTTCAGCATCGTCATCAGCAATTTCAATGTCATTGAATTGAATTTCTTCTTCATCTTCATCTGAGTCAAAGTCATAGGGAGCGTCATCGTCACAAATTTCATCAAATAAAGATTGTATATATGATTCTCGCTGTTCCTCAGTTAGCCTGCATAATAAAAAAAATTAGTATATGTTTACATTGTTGCTTATTTTACATTTAACCTTCTATATGCTGCACTTGATAAATATTCGTTTCTTCTTGAAGTCATTTCGTATCCAGTTATTTATATGTAGTTTCAGTTATATTTATTTTCACTTATATTTTCACTTCTTACACTTTTGAGCACCAAAACAATAATGAAAATATCAACAGGCAGCATTTATAACAACACCTCGTGTGAAAACAACCCTGCAGCTGCATATAAAATACAAAAACCAGTTATACCAGTGTATTTGCTACCTACGTACCCATACTTTGCGCGACCTTTTTGCACATATCTTTTGACCCAGGTAGAATATTTCAATGAAATAAAAACCAAAATGTGTATTCGTTGTTACTCTACAAGTATATTATTATAAATTATATTATTTTGTTTTGCATTTATCAGGACAACAACAAAAACAAAAATCCACTGTTGCATGTCCTGACTTTATTTGCCCATATCGCTGGAACCAGTAGGAATATTCGAATGAAACAAAGGACAAAATACTTGTTACATATTTAAATATACATTTAAAAAAAAAAAATCATAGAAATCGGTTGAATAAGCATTAAAAAAACCGCAAAATAAGGTCCCGGGTACAAACGTATCCCGGGTGTGTGTTTACGTGGTATTTTCTGGGTGCGTGTTCTAGGGTTAAATAAGCACATATTTGGGTTGTTTTAGTTATCCAGGTACCACCTTTGTCGACTTCCCTTACAACAAAGTGCAGCACCAAATTGAATATGACTGTTGATAAGGCATCACCTTGTGTTACACCTGATTCAATAGAGAACGACCCTGTGAGCTTCCCTTGAATGATCACTTTTGCTTGTGTATTTGTGAACATTGCGCTAACGAGCCTTATTAGTGTAGCAGGAATTCCAAGAATAAGCAGTATGTGCTGAATCAACGAACAGGCAGTGAACATCTAGCCCGTATTCATTTTTCATTTTACATCTAATTAAATATTATTAACTTTCACATCCTCATTGTTCACTCATTGAGCCCCTATGCTCCAATGGCAGATAAAGAAAACGATGCTAATGCTGATGATTATTGCACTCATCAAAAAAGTCAAGACATCCCTTCCTTAGCAACACTCAGTTATTCACTAGATTCCTTCATCAGCACTCCGGGCTATGAACTATGTTGCCCCAATAAAAATAGCAGGCAAAAGCATATTCAAGTATTATAGCTTTGCATTGCCTTTGCCTTTATTTTGTTCTTGCTTTGCTTCTTACAAAAAAAATGCCACCACATGGCCAAAAACGGCAAAGTGAAGAGAAGTAAAAGCGACGCCCCCTTCAGCCAAACACCGAATTTCAATTTTTTTTTTCGAGAATCATAGCATGAAGTTTTGCATTTACTTACACACACATACGCGCAGAGAAATATTTCCGCACACAGCGATTTCCGCGCGTCTCTAAGGTCTAAAGGGTATCAAATGCATTTTCGCATTGTTTACCCACTTTTTTGGTACCGCAGTTAGGCCAAAACTCGGCATTTTTTCACACATCAAATTGGGCTTTTACTGCGAAAATCACCTAACGTAAACTTCCAAAGGCTAAACTCAGAGTGATGGCTTTTTCCACTTGTACGAAACGTTCGAATTTTTGTTGATGCAGTTGATGAGAAAATCAGTTGAAAGTTTGCAGGAAATTTTGAAAGGGAAAGCTTTTATGATTTTGGAAAGAAATCTATTCCATCAAACGAAGAGATAACTGTCACTTTACATGGTAAGCTGTTTTTAAGGTGTTGTTGTATTTATACTGCAAATATTTTGTTTTACTTTAAGGCAAACTTTGAGTGATGAGAGATAGTCAAGAGCAAAGAAATTAAAGATTTGTAATTTTAAGCATCCACAAAACTCTAAAAGACTGTAATCCAGGGACTTATTGAGAAATTCTGGTAAATTTTTGATTTCTAATTAATTAAAAAAAATTGTTTACTAAAATATTTTTAATTTTACTACAAAAATTATAAAATTTCCAACCTCAAAGTATCGGGTTCCGAGACAAGGAAGGGCTCGGGTTGTATTCAAAACGAAAACGCAGCTTCTCTAGCCAACGCATACGCTACTTCATTCGCCTGTGTTCTCGGACACATAATTCAATTAGCAAATTTAATTTCTCGATGCACCAAATGATCAATGAGGACCTAACCTCAAAAAGTGGCTATGCCTTGACTGCCAAACGGTACAGGCCGCTTTCTTTTATTGCGGCGCATATGATTTCAGTTACCTTCGTGCCATCTGTATACCAGTGTCGAGTACACTCTTAGAGTTTCCTGCTCTTCAGCTTACTTTATCGTCCAG
Organism: Anastrepha fraterculus; assembly: GCA_037575425.1. NCBI lineage: Eukaryota > Metazoa > Arthropoda > Insecta > Diptera > Tephritidae > Anastrepha > Anastrepha fraterculus. The sequence goes on from JAYXIM010047537.1 coordinate 16,314, forward strand.
TTCGAACCTGAAGTTTTTCACATAATTAAATAATCTTAGTGATATCATCCATGGTTCCCCAGTTACATATGAGAGCTGGAGGTTCAACAAATCCATAACCTTCTATGAGAATATTTTTCCCTTACCAAAACCTTCCCTAGTCATATTAAAAAGTTGCTCTTAGCTGAGTACTGAGTAACTATTTGAGCGATGAGCTGTATGAGCTTTACGACGACATAGACATAGCGCAGGGAATTAAGATCCAGTGGCTACACTGGCTGCGTCATGTCGTCCGAATGGATGAAAATGCTCCGACTCCGAAAGTATTCAATGTGGTACCAGCTGGTGGTAGTACAGGAAGAGGAAGGCCTCCTCTGCGTTGGTAAAATCAGGTGGAGAAGGACTTGGCTTCACTTGGTGTGTCCAATTGGCGCCGGTTAGCACGAGAAAGAAACGACGGACGTGCTTTGTTAAACTCGACCAAAATTGCGTAAGCGGTTATCGCGCCAATTAAGAAGAAACAATTTGAAGCGGTGGCAGTTCGAGCATCACCTCCATCCCCCAAGTGATGCATACACATGCCAAATGCTGAATCTTGGTCACTGTCCACAAATTACTGTCCTCGATACCCAAGCGATGGCTCAATATTTTATGAATGGCCTAAGTATCATGATGTACTTATACTTGAGCTATAGGCATGGGTATTTTCCAAGATTTGGCGTATTGTGAATAGTTGGTCGATGTTAGACTTTCCAGTTCTAAAGCCTATCAGTTCACACAATACGCTCATTAGAACCGTATAAGCAATATTTAGAAGACTAATCCCGCGGTAATTGGCACAGATTGCAGGATCGCCCTTCTTTTGGATTGGGCAGAGCACACTTAAATTCCAATCAGCTTTCATTCGACCATAGATGCTGATGCATGCACCTTACCAGTTCCTCACCGCCATGTCTGAATAGCTCAGCCGGCAGTCCGTTAGCGCCCGCGGCTTTGTTGTTCTTTAGGCACGTTATCGCTTTTATCACCTCGACATGATCGGGTAGCGGAACGACAATTCTGTCGTCAACGATTGGGGTACCGAGATCTTCACATTCTCTTTGACATGCGCAGCTATTACTATTTAAAAGGTTCGAGAAGTGTTCCCTCCATAATTTAAGTATGCTCTGGATGTCAGTCACCAGATCGCCGTCTTTGTTTTTACAGGAAAACGCTGCGTTCTTAAAACTTTCTGTAAGCCGCCGAACTTTCTGGTAGAATTTTCGGGCGTTTTTCCTGTTGGCCAGCATCTCAAGATTCTCGCACTCACGTATTTCGGCCTCTCGTTTCTTCTTTCGGATGATACGTCTCTCTTCCTTTTTTAGCTCTCGGTAGCGATCACACATGGCTCGCGTTGCGCCCGATCACAGCATGGCTCCATAGGCAGCATGTTCTCTTTCGGCAGCAGCATTACATTCCTCGACGTACCAATTGTTTATTCGGGCTCGCCGGAATCCGATTTCTTCTTCGACGGCAGTACGCAGGGAACAAGAAATGTTGCTCCATTGCTCGTGCATGCCGGTTTGTTGGGCAGTGCTCTCTGAGAGCAGAAGTGAGAGTCAAGTGGCGAATCTTCTGGCTGTCTGCTGTGATTGCAGCTTTTCGATGTCGAACTTTCTTTGCGTAGTTAAATGTACGTTTTTTGCTGCACAGAAGCGTGTGCGTAATTTGGCTGCAACGAGGTAATGATCCGAGTCCGATGTTTTAACAAATATGGGTCCACAAGTTAAAGGTTTTGGAGATGTTACTCTTTTTTAGCTCATATGTTACTTGCATATTTTTATTACTCCACTATATTAAGAATCATTCGAAAACAGCTGTTTTCTGGGACTTAGGGATCCTGTCGGAACGAGCTCACAATTTATTGCTCTAATTTTATTGCTCAAATGTTCCTATGCTATGTATACAGATGACATTGGCATATACATACATATACCCATGTGTTTGGTAATGAAATCGTAACTCACTTTCAGAATGCACTAAAAAACAAGGTGGACTATTTCTGTACTTGATAAGATGCAAGCTATCCTTTACAATAGAAAAAGAAGTCATAACTTTATACCAACTAAAGATTTGAAATTAGGGAGTCATGAAATCCAATAGTGAATTTGGCGATCAAAGTGTTATATCCCTTAACAAATAGACGCTAAGGCTTAAGCGATGAAAATAAACTAAAACTTACAAGTTTATATTTCAGCCATTAATATTATATGTTTGTACAGCCTGGAGTAATATCGCGAATTCGAATGTTAAAAAACTGAAAATGTGTCGAATTAAGGTACTCAAAATGCTACGACTCCCATGGGATTCTTTTTTAGTGTTCAAGGTATCAAGTATCATGACTACTTAAGTGCGTACAGATTAACACTAACTTGTAAGATGTAAAGCGTTGTTTTCCATAGTAGTTTTGTCTTTCGAAAATATTAAAAAAAAAATTACGAAATCTGTGATAAATATATAATCGTGATGATGTAGAATTAAGATTTATGGCATATTCTGTAAATTCTGCGATAGCATAAATATTGTTACGTTTTTCTATTTAATAAACTCTTATCCATCTAGTATAAAGAAGAGATATAGATTTCACAAGTAGCAAAAGTCACACTCTATATAAAGCGAAATTCATCTAAATAGGGAGCCTTCACATATTTTTGGCAGCCTGGTTATTACTGGGATGAAAAAGGCTTTAAAAATTTTTGTTTTTAAAATAATTCCATACAAAAAAATGTTTTCTTCTTAAAAATGATGTAATTGCTGTTTTTAAAAGAATTTTCAGAATAATTTCCATACAATAATTTTTTTTTCTTAAAACTTAAAACTAAACATTTGTTTTTTTTAATATTTTTTCTTAATTTTTTTCTTAAAAATATTTCCTAAATTTTTTGTTTTTTAGTTTTTTTTCTTAAACATTTAAATTTTTTTTTCTTAAAAATCTGTTTTCTAAATTTTTTTTTCTTAAAAATGATGTAATTGTTGTTTTTGAAAGAGTTTTCAGAATAATTTCCATACAAAAATTTTCTATTCTTAAAAATGATGTAATTGTTGTTTTTACAATAATTTTCAGAATAATTTCCGTATAATTTTTTTTGTTAAAACTCCTTTTCTAAATTTTTGTTTTTATATTTTTTTCTTAATTTTTTTCTTAAAAATTTTTGTAAAATTTTTTTTTTTAATTATTTTTTCTTAAACATTTAATTTTTTTTTTCTTAAAAATCTGTTTTCTAAATTTTTGTTTTCTTAAAAATTATGTAATTGTTATTTTTAAAATAATTTTCGGAATAATTTCCGTACAATAAAATTTTTTTTTCTTAAAACTTTACTTCTAAAAATTTTTTTTTATATTTTTTTTGGTAAAAAATTATTAATTCGAAAATTTACGCAACATTAATTTTTAACTGTCCACGCTTGGTTAAAATTTTATATAAAATTTTTATTCATACCTGTACTCTTTAACTAAAAACCGAAAAAAAACGTACGTTCGAACTAATATTAAAAAACAGTGGATGGGCAAGTCAAATGGAAATATCATATTTTTTTTTAATAATTTTTGAAATCATATATCTCAAAAACGCATAGACTTTTTGGATAGCTAAAAAGATATAATTGTTTCTAAAATAATTATCAGAATAATTTCTGTACATAATCATTTTTTGCTCATAAGTTTTTTTTTCTAAAATTTTTTTTTTTTTTTAATTTTTTTCCTAATAACTTTTTTTTCTAAAATTTTTTTCTTACAAATTTTTGTTATTGGTAAAAATTGTTAATTCAAAAATGTATGAAGCAGCAATTTTTACCTGTCAAAGTTTGTTGTTATTATTTTATTTTAGATTTTTATTAATTTATATAACTTTTACTAAAAAGGCGAGAAATTCGTATGTTTGAACTAACATTAAAAAAAGTATTATATATTTACAAACAAAATATAAATATTGTTTTTGAAATATTTTTTTTTTTCTTATATATTTTGTTTCTTAAAATTTGCTTTTCTTAAAAATATTTTTCATATATTTCAGCGTTTTTTTCGTTAAATTTTTGTTTTCCACATTTTTTTTTTTTTTAATTTTTTCCCCCACATTTGTATTTAACAAATTCAAAATTTATGAAGCAGCAATTTTTACCTGTCAAAGTTTGTTGTTATTATTTTATTTAAGATTTTTATTAACTCATATAACTTTTAATAAAAAGCCGAAAAAAATCGTACGTTTGAACGAACATTAAAAAAGGTATTAAAGATTTACAAACGAAGTATAAATATTGTTTTTAAAATATTTTTTTTTCTAATTTGTTTTCTTACAATTTTTTTCCTCATAATATTTTCTTAAAATTTTCTTTTCTTTAAAATAATTTTTTCTTAAAAATTTGTTTCCTTTCAACTTTTTTTTCTTAAAAATTTTTTCCCAAATTTTTTTTTCTTAAAAATTTTTCTTCCGTTTTATAGATTTACAAACAAAATATAAATATTGTTTTTAAAATAATTTTTTTTTTAATTTTTTTTTCTTAAACTTTTTTTTCTTTATACCTTTTTTCTTAAAATTTTTTTTCTTAAAAATTTTTTTTCTTAGTAAAAAATTGTTAATTCAAAAATTTATTAAGCAGCAATTTTCACCTGTCACAGCTGGGTGTTATTATTTTATTTAAGTTTTTTATTAACTCATATACCTTTTAATTAAGACCCGAAAAAAATCGAACATCTCATCAAATATTATTAAATTTCACAACCCCATCGTTCACTCATTGAGGCCCTATGCTCCAATGGGAGATAAAAGAAACGATGCTAATGATGATAATTATTTCGTCCACCAAAAAAAGCTAGACATTCGTTTTCCAGAAACTCACTCACCAGGCTTCTTCATCAGCACTCCCTGTGTGGCTAGCACTTCATGAGCTATGTTGCCCCCAATAAAAATATTATAGATTTGTATTGCCCTTGCCTTTATTTTGCTCTTACTTTGCTTTTATTCCCAAATAACTGCCGCCACATGACCAAAAATGGGAAAGTGAAGACAAATAAAAGCGACGCCCCCTGCAGCTAAACACCGAATTTCAATGTTTTTGCGACAATCATAGCACGAAGTTGTGAAATTTTAGAATCGTATATCTCAAAAACGGTAAAATTTTGCATATCTTGTCATGGAACAAAATTAATCAGCAATAAAATGAATAGTAATGTTTTCAAGCAACTGGCACCACTTTCCCATTGACCTTCTACATCCATTAATTCCTCTACTCTTTCAATTTTTCACCCGTTCTGAGTAACCTTTTTTGTTTGTGTGTTTGTGAGTTCTGCAATTGCATTTTATATTCTCTTAGCAAATCCTTTGCTTACTCGCATTATTCTACACTTGACGAGAATTTGTGTTTCTTCCAAG
>JAYXIM010047538.1:0-21679 GCA_037575425.1 Anastrepha fraterculus
CATAGGAGGATCCTTTATAATGTAGTTACTTTTATAAAGGTGAGCTAAAAAATATAAAAAAATTTACTGGGTGATGCAAATACAGCTATTTATTTATTTATTTATTTATTTATTTATTAGAAATATAATTATAAATAACTATATTACATTACGAAAGGCACTAGTAGCTAGGACTATCGGCCTGAAATAATACTAATAGATTTTTTACTTATTTATAAAAAAAATATTAGAATAAAAATTATTATGTGTAGGGAATTAATAAACAAAATTATAAAAGATAAACTAGTCCAATTTGATATATAAAATTATAAATATTCGACATATTTTCTAGAGAAATCTCTTTCAGTAACTCGGAAGGTTTCCTGCCGTTAAAGATATTGTTTCTGCCAGTGTTATACTTGGTGCAGTAGTCTATTACATATATGAATAATGGGCAGTGGGCAGTTACATGCTGAGCAAATCGGGGCAGGCATTCCTTTTAGAAGGTGTTGGTGAGTAATATTTGTGTGTCCTAGCCGGAGTCGGGTAAAGATTTTTGTCTGCTGCAGTGTTGCTCCAGTTGGAGTAATTGCTTTTAGTCGTTCTGGATTTATGGATTTGTAGCTGGGTTGGTATGTAAGCCATTTCTCCCTTACGGTTGAGTGATAGATACTATCGATTATTCTGAGGATGTCGGATTTAACGAAGGTTTCGAAACATAATGTAGGATTTTTCGCTGCTTTATCAGCGTTTTCGTTGCCAAGAATTCCGCTGTGTCCAGGGATCCACATAACTTTTATTTTTGCCTTTTGCTGGGACAATTTATTTCGAATATTGTCAATTAAAGGTTCTCTGCTGTTTGCGCTCGACAGAGCTACGATGGCAGATTTACTGTCTGTACAGATTATATATTTTCCTTTAGTTGAGGAGGCGTAGTCAATGGCGAAGTTTATAGCAATCGCCTCGGTAGTAAATATCGAGTTGTGTGGGAATAGAAGACGAGTCCTAAGTATGCTTCCCTTATCAGATACCACAGCAAATGCAGTTGAGTCGGTTTCTTTAGAGCCGTCAGTGTAAATAAATTTCCAGCCTTTGGCATCCCAATAGTTCTTGATTTGAAAGAATAGCATTTGATAAACAAGCATAGAGGTGTTTTGTTTTGAATACATCAGTAGGCTGGTGATGAAAATGGATGGAGGAAGTTGCCAGGGTGGGAATCTCGATTGAAAAGTTAACATGGGCTTTATGGAAACGTCGAATTTCGCGGTTTCATCCACCGCTCTGTATATAGCTGATTCACGCTTCAATTTTGTGGTTCTTCTGATGACATTTTTCAAGTCATTGTTTATAATTGGGTTACTGGAACAATAGATCCTTGGAATTAAACGAAGTGTATTATACCTTCCTCTATCACTCATTTCGGGAAGTCCAGCTTCGGCTAAAATATTTTTTGTCGGGAGGTTGGAAAAGCTCGAAGACTTTTACGAACGGCTGAATGGTAGATTGCTGATATGTTCGCGAGGGTGCCTTTTGAACACTGTCCATATATTGGTAGACCGTAATCAATGCAAGATATTATTAATGATTTTGTTAGATTTATTAGAGAATTTTGGGTAACATTACTATATTTTGAAGCAAAGTATTTAATGAGATTTAATCTATTATTAAGTTTAAATGTAACGTATTTACAATGTTCCTTAAAGCTAAGATTTTTATCAAAAATTATGCCTAATATTTTCAGGTTAGTAACATTTTCTATTGCCTGATTATTGTAGGTCAAGCTAAAATTACAATAGGGTTTTTTCTTACATACATATATGCAGAGTTTTGCACTTATATAGCTAACTTTTATATTCACTCGAGTATTTGACTCGTATTTGACTCGCTCAATATTTTTTCTACCAGCCTGTAGCATATCTCACGGAATGCAAAGATTCTCTTGAATCCACTTTATGCTGAAATGGCTTTGTAAGCGAGTGCAAATTTATTTTCAAAGTAAGCGCTGTTTTGAGCAACCTGTAAGTTTAGTAGAAAGCAGTTTTGCATTTTCAGCAGGCGCATTTTCAATTGGTTTAGCTTTGCTAAAACTAAAAAAAATTCTCATTAGGGTATTAGAAAATCAGAAAGCCCGACAGAAACTATCATCCAGATTTTGGAATATTGGTTTGGAAGATTGCGCTAGCACGAATGTTGTCGAGGGGTAAAAAGGTGAAATCATAATCCAGAAATAAGCATTATTTAAAGAAAACGACTAAATTTGGGTTGAGGATATTATTTGAAGAAGCGAATCTCTCCTGTAGGGAGACCTAACTACCCATAAACCTACAAATGTGGTGTATGTGTAAACGAAAAGGTTATATCAGTAATTTTCAAACTACTCAAGGGTTCTCCAATAACAGGTGCTACAGGTGAATTGATTGCGCTATCGAGAGATAATTAACGATTTTTTATGGCCCGATTTGGATTGCATTGAGCAGGACAAAGTTTATTTTCAACAAGACGGTGCTACGTGCTACACAAGCAACGAAACCATTGATCTTTCACGGGAAAAGTTTCCGGACCGTGTTATCTCTCGAAGAGTTGATCACAATTGGTCACCGAGATCTTGTGATTTAGCACCTTGTGACTTTTTTTTTACGGCCATGTGAAAGAGAAAGTCTACGGCAACACCCCAGGGTCGATTCAATACCTCAAAGATGGAACTCGTGAGGCTATCGAGGACATAGGGCAGCCACTTTGCAATTCAGTTATGAAAAACTTCATGAAAAGGATATTGTCCTGGAAGCGTGGTCGTGGTGGTCATTTGCCTGATGTTATTTTCCACTATTAACGGCATACCTTCCTCTTTTTAATGAAATAAACATCCGATAATTTATATTAAAAAAAACACTTTTCTTTGAATATCAAAATAACACCTCTTATTAAGAAACTCTTTACATATAAAAAATAGTTCAACCGATTAGAATATCGCTTATTTGCTATAAGAAAACTTTGAAATAATTACCATCTTCTTCTTCTCAATTGGCGCGATAACCGCTTACGCGATTTTGGCCGAGTTTAACAAAGCGCGCCAGTCGTTTCTTTCACGGGCTAACCAACGCCAGTTGGACACACCTAGTGAACTCAAGTCCTTCTCCACCTGATCTTTCCAACGCAAAGGAGGCCTTCCTCTTCCTCTGCTACCACCAGCTGGTACCGCATCGAATACTTTCAGAACCGGAGCGTTTGTATCCATTCGGACGACATGACCCAGCCAACGTAGCCGCTGTGTCTTTGTTCGCTGCGCTATGTCTATGTCGTCGTAAAGCTCATACAGTTCATCGTTCCATTGCCTGCAATATTCGCCGTCGCTAACGTGCAAAGCTCCAAAATCTTACGCAGAATCTTTCTCTCAAACACACCAAGCGTCGCTTCATCGGATGTTGTTATCGTCCACGCTTCTGCGCCATACGTTAGGACGGCATTAATTTAGTTTATCAATTATTTCCTGTTACTATCAAAATTTCGAAAAAAGGGGAATTTTTCGAAAAATTGTTGCTTGATTGATGTTCGCAATGCTCCAAACGCCACTAAACGGGCATAAGCAAGCAAATAAAGATGAAAAACATATTTTCTCTGATTTTTGTATCTGCTAATTTATTCTTGTGTTACTCACTACTATTTACAGGCCGCATTTTGATAGTCTACTTACAAAATTACATACAGTATAAGATTTCCTTTATTTTATTTGTTACTCTAACTTCAAAAACTTTAAATGAAACCAGTTTAAAAAAAGTGTACACCTGTATGTAGCACCAGGTTTTTGAATAGAATTATACTTATAATAAATATCGCTAAATCTGGAAATTCTTCACATTAATTTCACTTTATTTAAATGGAATAATCGAATCTCAGCTCAAAAATCGAAAAAAAAATACGAAGCTTTCGATGAGTTTAAACGAAAATGTGATTCCTAATAACGTCTTATACTTAAATTTTTACTAAATAGCTGCAAAGACTTGGCTCTCATTGCAAGGCTACAGAATTAGTTCTTTTATACTAAATGGGTATTGTTTTTTGGTGAGCTTTAGGCACAGGAATTATTGGTACATTTGCCATTAAAAAAAACTTTACAGTCATTGGTCAGGGTTACAGATAGATGGTTAATCCGTAACAAGCCGCATAATAGCGATCGAGTCTTTGAGGCTCTTTTCAACTCAGCCTCAAACCAACTGCAGTGGTCAGGTAAACAGAGATTTGGACTTGTTGAAGGATCTCCTTTCTTACGTTTGGCCTAGAATTTTATTCCAAACCAGCCGGGGACCTGAAACCTTAGCCGCGGAGTCCTCGCCTTCGTTTATTATATATTTAATAACTTGAACCTTCACCCTTCCTAAAGTAAGAATTTAATTTGCTAAGACTTTTTGATGAAGTCAAAAATACGTCACAGATAGGGCTGCATTTGTACTTTCTTGTAATGTTTAACTTTCCACGTGAATGTCACAACGCTCAACTGCCATGCCACACGACCGTCAATGATTGATGATGTACAAAGTCATTTTAAGCCGTCTTAAGTGCAAAATACAAAACGCAAATAGGCGCAAGAGTTCGGCAGTTGGTGTGCGACCTGCAACAATAGCAATGTGGCCACGTCGAAGGGACACTACTTGCAGCATGAATGCCAGCAAGAGCATAGAAAGGGACTGCACATAATTCGCTGCGAACAACTAAACACAACAACAACATGAGCTTAAGAAACATGCAATCTAGAGCAGATTAACCAGTGCATTACGCCAACAATAACAACATTAATAATAACTAGTACACAGCCACCCACAAACCTGAGCACACAGGAAAGCCTAAGAAGCCCATACATACCTACATGTTTACTTGCAACATGCAACAAACATTACGTCCGCAATATATGTAGACAGCAGAAATTCCTCCTTCACAGCAGTAACAGCAGCTCCCAGTTAGCGGTGTATGTAAGCATTAATGCAAGTATATATTTGTGCATGTGTGTGTGTGTTCCTGTTTGCATTCGGCGCACCGCTCATGATTATCCTGCTCTAAAACTCGGGCTTATACGGCTTGTCTCTGCTTCATACCAACAACTATTGTCTAATTCGGCTGCCATTACACACACACACAAGCATACAAATGTACTTATAATATTTTCATGTATGCATACATGCTGGCTTAATGTTGCTTAGTGTTTTGTGGCATGTCGCATATTAGAGCGCACGTCATTAGGCAGCTATGCATGTGCCTGTGTACTATTTACTAAGTGTTGCATGATTGCAATGACATTTATCTACTTACTACTTAGTCGTTCCCATGAGATCGATGGTGACTGCTGTCCGTTTTTGGGTGTTTCTGCCTGTTTTTGGGATTTCGTTTTTGAGCTGAATGACCATTAACTAAAATGTGTGACACGTTTGATTAAATGAGCGCTTCGAGTAGCACTTAATCCGGGTGGGCGAATTGCCTTAGGTTCATTATTATTGAGTATCGCTTGTTGGACACTTTATTATAGGAATGTTTGTATGTGTGCATTTGTAAATATATTTAGATTTAATTTTGCGAAAGAGATTGAGACTGTAAATATGCTTATTTAACTAATTTTCGATCATATACATAAATACAGGGTGCAAACACCAATCATATATAAACATGAATATAAAAATACAACAGATTAGGATTCTACATTCTTCTTCTTCTTAATTGGCGAGATAACCGCTTATGCTATTTTGGCCGAGTTTAACAGAGCGCGCCAGTCTAAGTGAAGCCAAGTCCTTCCCCACCTGATCTTTCCAACGCAGAGGAGGCCTTCCTCTTCCTCTGCTACCAGCAGCTGGTACCGCACCGAATACTTTCAGAGCCGGAGCGTTTGTATCCATTCGGACGACACGACCCAGCCAACGGAGCCGGTGGATCTTTATTCGCTGCGCTATATGTCGTCGTAAAGCTCATACAGCTCATCGTTCCATGGTCTGCCGTTGCCAACGTGCAAAGGTCCAAAAATCTTACGCAGAATCTTTCTCTCAAACAGAGAAGAGAGGCTTCTACATTAGCTATAAAAAAATCCATAAAAGCACAGTTCTCAATCAATTCTGAGCCACCCAAATTAAAAAAAAAGTGTCTTTAATTAACATTTTGAACTACATACAACATTTCGGCATAAAATTATTTTGGCACCTTACTAAATTCTTTCCGTAAAAGTTTTAGAAGAAGAATTTTTACACAAAACTAAGAAAGTGCCAAGCTTTAGAAAAATGCATAAAAAGGAACTCCCTTTTTGGAAAAAAATCAGTCAAGTATGCTTAAAATTTCTCTAACTCTAATTTCTCTAAATCTTTTAGGTTTCCTGTTAACTTTGAAAATTAAAGCCGGCAGAAGAGGGAAATAGTTTTTGTTTTTGGATAATTTCTTTACTAAATCAGAAAACAAATGATTTTGAGGCATTCACATATTTATTTTGCCATCTACGCGCTCCATTGCTAAAAACAAAATATATGATTGACGCGTACAGTTCTGATAGGTTTTTGGCTGAGCTCCTCCTCCTATTTGTGGTGTGCGTCAGTACAAAGCCGACTCCGAACGGCAAATAATTTTTTATGAGGCGCCTTTTCATGGCAAAAATGCACTCGCAAGTTTGCCATTGCCTGCCGAGAGGCGACCGCTATTAGAAAGAATATTTTCTATTTGCTGTTCCAACGAGCTCCTACTCTTACCGATAGGAGGATTAATTTATAGAACTTGAAGAATGATATTTGAAATAAATTTTAGCCACATAAAACATATTTTGGACTCCTATTTTGATGATTATGTGGCGCATTTCATGAATGATCACAAATTGGTATGAATGGGAAAAGGATTGAGCGAAAACATTTCTGGCGCATTTTTTTTATTATTCTATTATTATTATTGGATATTAATTATTCATCATTATTTTTTTTTTTTATTTTACTATTGGATTTGAATAATTTATAATTAATATTTTGTATTATTATTATCGAATTTTAATAATTTATATCTCATTTAAAGCAGAATTGAAACTAGTCTGTTCGCATAGAATCTTCCATATGGTACACAAAGTAGTCAACTCAAACGCTATTCATAATAAATATTTATAATATTATAATATAAAATTTGTCTTATGGTTTATCTTCTTACTCAGGCATTTGCAGAGATATATTAACATTTTATATACGACTGGAAGCACCTGGATATCTCTTACAGAACCTGACCGACAAAACTTTTTCACCTTATAAATGAATATAAAGTTACAGGTAAGTATATGCCCCATTGATAAAATTATAAAAGCATTGCAAATTTTTAGTATATATTTTTTTTTAATTTTTTTCTTTTATCAAAATATAGGTTATACTACATAAAAGAATGTGGGCCGTCATGGGACGCCTGGCAGATGTGAAACATCGTGTGTGTACAAGTAATATGCATAAAAGATAATATTATTACAGGAATTAAATATAGCCTAATGAAAAAATGAAGTATTACGAATTTCTTACAGAAAATGGTAACTTTATTTAATAAACATTAATTTACATACATATGATATCAAAATTCGCTATTAATATCAAGCCACAATTTAAATATTTTCATCTGTGACTTCAGTAATGGCTATATTCGATGTTTCCTCTGCCGGTATTACTGTGACGATTGGTCAATGATAACTAAAGTACGTTACAAAAGTATTGGATGAAATATTATCAAGATATCTCACAAATACAGCATCTATTCTAGATTCTCTTGGATTGTTGTTGATTTGCAATTGAAATTCTTTTTAAAGTGTACTTTGAGTGCTGAAATTTTTTGAATTTCCAGGTGGCGCAAAATTAATCATCCAGATTTGTATTTGAAAATTATTAAATAAAATTAAAAAAATAATAAATAAAGAAATTATATTGAGTGATGACTTTTGACCTTTACGCCCGCCCTTGCTTGTCTGTTTTTATACAGCAGCTCTACACTTCACAAATTTCAATCATGATTGACGTACTGCACTATTTGTAAAAATTATAAATAATCCGATAGCATGATTAATTTTGTGTCACTTTGTATGATAATCAAAATGTGAAACATGCCTTCCTCACTAGGCTTAAACATTTGATTCAATTTGAACTTTTGCTCATTACGAGCTGGAATATCTCGAATTTGCTATTAAATAAGTTTGCACTTTTCATTTCGAATCATTATTGCAGCAAAAAATTTGGCATTGCAAAATATTTCCACTTGGTTTAAATAATTGACTAATGAAACTTCTTTCTGCTGTGGCTCTGCTTTCTGTGACCTTTTGATATTTTTCAACTTAAACACTGACCTTCGTCATTTCTTCGCACAGAGAGCGCGCCTCAAAGGTGCCCGCTCTAGCCAGCCTTCCAGTTTCCCATGAATTCTCTGTAATCGAATTCCTATTATCTACATAGCAAATTACCGAACACATTCAAAAACACATAACGCACCAACATTTACTAAGCACTCACGAGCATCCAACTTGGCGCTCTTTAGCAACTCTACATTTGTCTCTCTAACATGGGACACATACTAACACACTTTAACCCACATCATTTGTGAGTTGTTCCTTTGAAATTGGCTTAGCACTTTTCATACTACTACACATACAATGTAAAATGTTAGTATAGCGTGGCGACCCGTCGCCACGGCAAGCGTCGCCACGCCAACGATTCGGTTTACAAGTGAGCCTATAGATGTTTCACATCAAAAGCCATATAACTCATAGATATTCATCACAACAATTTCGAACTTTTTAGTTATTTTGTATACTTTTTTACTTTTTTCTCTCTCATTTTCTTCATACGAATGCACGGCAATTTTTTTTTCAAATATGGAGAAAATGCGCAACATCTTTATAACAGAAAGATATTAAAGAAATTATTGCATACGAATTCAGTTGGTCTTAAAATAACGTATCCAATTTCGTTTCAAAAATTCTGAATAAAAGGTCTGAAATTTTAATGGAATTTTGTCGAATTTTTACAAAGCTCGTACAGAGTTTGAAACTTAAATTAATATGGCTTTTGTTATAAATGAACTATGTTTTTATATAAAAATGAAATTAAAATTATAATAACTACAAGGTAGACTAAAGTAATCACCCTATCTGAAGATTTAATTGTTTTGCAACTGTCGTCGTACTTCAATCATATTTGACACTGGCGAACTAAACAGTATTCAAACAGACAAGCAAACATTACTTTTGATTAGAGCTATAGGACTTGCAAAATTCGCGCAATTGTTTTTTTTTTCGTAAGCAAAACTGTAAAAATTTAACTATTTCTAAGGAAAAAATAGTACCAGAACATGTGTATATGTAGACATTTGTATAGAGCTCATTTGCGTATTCAGTTTCTTCTAAATATTATATTAGTACTAAGTTCGCCTTTCACGTGTAATGGCTGTAAAAATCCACACAAATTGTATTGCCGTGAAATTTCATATGTATCTCACGGCAAAGTAGTACTCAATTTACGCCGTGAAAATACCGCGCAACATACTAGCAACATGATGCCGGCAACATAGTGCCAGCACTATTTTTTCACACCTATTTGAAATGCACACATCACTTAAAATTAGGCGAAAACTTCTTTCTTTCATTTTCAAACTGCACGTCTTCGCATTGAGTGTAAGTAAATCTTCCTTTATTTTGCTTTTTGAGTCAATATATGTATATATGTATGTACATACGTATATGGATTAATTTGTTTAAAAACACTTTTCTTACCAAAAGTTGCCAATTTTTCTAGGGCGATGCTCATAAATTTGTTTAAATCTTCCATTTCTTCAATTCTCATTCTGACGTTTTTTCTCATTTGACAATGAATGTTGCAAGCAACATTTCACGGCTAATAAAATGCATATTGCTAGCCAAATTGCATGGCTGTAAAGTAAGTACTAACCCTACGTTTCAACGTAACACAGTTATCTCCAATTTTAATTTTTTTTCATTTTCTTGCACTGAGATGTAAGGTGGACACTTACCTGCCTTTTACTTTTTCTGAAATTTCCACAACTTTTTCCCACACGTATAAGAAATGTCATAAAAGTGCGTGTACATCGTGTGTGTAACTTTCAACACTTATGTACATATCCATAAATCGAAAATCAGTGAAATATTACTAAGTGAATTTCGATGTTTGTCGAAGTTTATTACGCAAGCAAATATCATCAACTTAGTTCACTAGGCCAAATGTGCGGCCATAAATCCAAAATCCACTTAATAACAGGCAAGTAAACAGCAGCACAGGACACTTGAAGATATGAAAAATTGATGTGCATTAATACCTTCATTATCTGCACACAAAACGAACACAGCAAACCTGCAAAGTAGAGCGAAAGGATAAACAGAACACTGAGGGGCATGCAAGAAAAGAAGCAGAAGGCAAGAAAGCCACTTCAATGGCATAAAATTTATGTTAGCGATTATAGCAAATATTTTTCCAATCGATGTCCTGACAAACCTTTATTAATCTCTGCTGTTACGCTTGAGCAACAAACAAACATTCATCCTTTTGCGTACGCACATACACATGCACATATGTAAGTAAGTAACTGCCTACGGAGTGTATCATGTATCAATACCTTTCACGCTTTCATATATTGTTTGACTGTTTTTAATAGCTTGTCAAACGCAGCCGCATTCGGAAGTCACACTCTTCAAATTCGTCACATCTAATTTTCAGTGACAATAAAAAATGCAGCAAGCGAGCAAAAAAAAACAAAATGCGCATACAAACACACACAAAGACATACCGACATTATCCTACTTATAATTAACAATAGCCTGCATTTTTTGTTATTTGGTAGCAGCAAAGGTGCGTATCCCAGAAAGGTTCTTTTTGAAACCAAAAGCTGAATTCGTCCTAGTTACGTTTGCTGGCCATCCCCTTGCCAGTTGTTACCGTAAAAATTGATAGTTTTCGAAGCTTCTAGAAAAAATGCGCGCTCTTTACCTTTTTTGAACTGTTTTCTCGCGCTTTGCTTAAATGCAATCGACACTCTGTTGCTAATTAAAATAAATGATCGATCGTTTGCATTTGTCCAAATAATCAAACTATCCGAGTTGAGGGTTTATTACAGGGAATGAAAAGTAAAGCACAACCACCACCACCAACAGCGACACTCCCTTAATCCAACTAGAAATGTCCTTCATAAGCGTTGCAACAGCAACCCTCACCGGGCAAGCCAGCAGTCACGCAGTCAGTCGGCTTAGTTTATCATTACTTCAATTTCGCGGCTCTGTGAAACTTGCATCCTTATCGCTGGCAGCATCTCGCAAACGCATCGAATTTCGTGTGCACGCTCTGTCCAGATTTGTCATGCTAATGTCCTACGCAGTGCCTCTCCGCCTTGTGCTGCCCGTTTACTTGTACTTTACTTTCGCATGATTGCTGTTGTTGTGTTACGCAAATATACTCGTAGTCCTCGCCGTTGTGCGTCAGTCAACTAATCTTACATTGCAATTTCAAGGATTAGTGGCTTAACTCTATGACCGGATTACTAGCAATGTTCAAATATGAGCACTCACACACACGCACACTCAGTTCCGCCATGCGCTCCGATTCGATTGTTTACTTTCGTCGTCTTACTTGGCTTTGGCAGTGCGAATATTTTCAATTTTCCAGTTCCGCTTTGATACGCATAAATGTTTGCGAATAACTCGAGCGATTCTGTGAGGTCAATGGGAATGGATTGATAAATACGATACTTCCTATGCTGCAAATAGTTGTTCGATTTGATTTGCCACTTAAGCAATTTAATGGCAGATTTTTTCACACGCTACAAAATTTTTAAGTTTCGAGCAGTAAGAAATCCAATATTACCACCAAATGGGGAGTGAGTAAGCTCTTCCCTTTTTCTTCTTTATTGGCCGTTTGTTTTTATACGAAACCAGCACAGCACGCCAGTAGTTTACGCGTTCTTATGCCAGCCGATGTCAAAAGGAACACCAAGCCAAGTTATACAGTGAGTCAATAAAGTTTAAGTACACACATCAGTCAGATAAAAAAATTCATATGTTTCATTCAATTTACATAAAAATTTATTAGAGCTTGTATATTTCACATTGTAAATAAAGTAAGGAACATAAAATCATTCTTTTTAAATCATTACATACTAGCTTTAAAAAATAATAAACAAAAAACTTTGTACTATCGTGATTTCACATAAAAAAAGTTTAAGTACACTTTATAAATAATATTAAAAAAAGAACAAAAACAAAAAACGTGGAATAAATTAATATTTTGTTGGTCCTCCACCTGCATCGATAACAGCTTGTAAGCGTCTACGCATGCTTCTCACTAACCTTTTAGTGTCATTTTCTGCGATTTTGCCCCACTCCTCTGATAACGCTTTTTTAAGCGATCCCTTTGAGGTTATATTATGTTTCCGAATTCTTTTTTCTAACAAATCCCAGAAATGTTCAATGGGATTTAGGTCCGGTGATTGTGGGGGAGTATGCACTTGTTTGCAGTTGTAAAGGAGCCATTCTTTAACTAAATATGACGTGTGCTTGGGGTCGTTATCCTGCTGAAAAAGAAATGTATTTTCATCGAGCCCCAATTGCGTCGCACTTTGGTTAAGGTTGCTGCGTAAAATGCTTAGATATGAATGCTTATCCATAGTAGTTTCAATAAAGACCATTTTACCCACACCAGCTGCCGCCATACACCCCCAAATCATTATGTTACCGCCACCGTGTTTGACAGTCGGTATTAAATTTTTTATCTGCATCTCCTCATTAGGCTTTCTCCATATTTTTGTCGCTCCAACCGGTCCATAAATATTATATTTAGATTCATCGCTAAATAATACGTTATCCCAAAAGGAATCTGGCTTTTCTAAGTGCTCCTTTGCAAAATCCAATCGTTTTTTTTATTAATAGGTGATATTAGAGGTTTTCTACGTGGAACTCTTCCATTGTAACCAGCTTTATGAAGTACATTTCTAATGGTCTGAGGATTGACGCTTGTTGCAGTTCCTTGTAGCAATTCATCACGTGTTATTGGAGCAGATTTTTTGGGATCAGCTTTGATGGCATTCAAAATATATCTCTCTTCCCGTTCGGAAATTTTTTTTGGACGACCAGAACATGTTTTCTTTTGCACATTTCCATTGCTGTTGTGAAAGTTAATAATATTTTGTACGCTAGAATGTGTTTTTCCAACAATTCTTCCAATTTCACGCAATGATTTTTTTCCAAATACAATTTGATGATCAGTTTTCTTATTTCCATCGATATTTCCTTACCTTTTCCCATTTCGTCCACTTTGAACTAGGGCCTGTATACAAATGTACAAATTATCAATAATAAAATGGTTCAAACGCATTTCTACACTTGTTTGCTAAAACCCAAACAAATTTAAATCCGTTATTTTTACAAAAACAACAACTCAGCAATACATATTTGCGTGTTGTACTTAAACTTTTTTTGCGTAATTTTAGCGCTCATTGAGGGTTATTTTACGTATGCATCTAAAATGTATAACGGGAACAACAAAAAACCCGGTTTTCCTGGCAACAATGTACTCTTTTAATGATACAAAGATATTGCATGAAGTTTTTTTTAACATAACTATGATAATTCTTAGTGTTTGTAAGAAATAACAAGGTGTACTTAAACTTTATTGACTCACTGTAGCCTAACGCAACTTGACCGACAAGCCTAGATCCATAGATTTTCCACAGAATTTTACTTTCAAAGTCTCTGAGAGCTCCATTGCCGGAGATTGCCATCATTAGCATGAGAGACTTATGTAGTGTGGTCTTTGCTTCAGAGATCCAGAGAGAGAAAAATATCAAATTAATGGATTATCCGCTTTACAACCCTGATTTAGAACCTAATGATTTCTTTTTGCTCCCGAACATCAAAAATAATGTGACATCAACGTTTTTCAACGCCTGAAGAAGCTGTTGAAACCTTTAAACGGTTCATTTTGGAGATATCCACTTCTGAAAGGCCAAAGTGCTTTGAAAATTGTATTATTTACTCACCACCAAGGAGATTATTTTGAAAGACAATACAGTCATTTTCAAAAGCAACACTCGTACTGTCAAAGATTGGCACACGCCGATATTCTCATAAGCTGCAATAGAGTTCAACATTAAACACTACACCGAATTTCCCCTCAACTTCTTAACGAATATAATTTTTAACAATTACGTGATAAGGGCTGGACGTCTTGAGTGCATATCCCAACTTCATTGGATTTTCGAGGTTTATGGAAGTTTATCTTGTTTTGTTTTCCTTTAGGCCACCAGAATCCACTTTTTTTGTAAGGAAATGTTTATTTAATGGATGCCTTGATCCAAAGTTGACGTTGCTTGTATGTAGTTGGGCTTTCTGATGTACAGATAATGAATTCCCTATCCTCCAAAACTCTAAGGCTGGTCAGAGTGCATGAGTTCGAATGCAAAACGGAATAGAAATTTTGTAAGATTTCTAGAATTCATAAATCCTCAAAATAATGGAGGTTTTGCGCTGGTCG
This sequence comes from Anastrepha fraterculus, assembly GCA_037575425.1. Lineage (NCBI taxonomy): Eukaryota > Metazoa > Arthropoda > Insecta > Diptera > Tephritidae > Anastrepha > Anastrepha fraterculus. Next base: position 14,487 of record JAYXIM010047538.1, read on the forward strand.
CTAATGCCAATTTAGTTTTATTTATTGCTTGAGTCTGAAGAGGATATGTAAATGAGATATAAAGTATTTGAATATATTTAAAGTATAAAAATATACTTAAAAACCGTCCAGAAAATCTTTAAAAATTCAGTTACAAATACACAAATGCAAAAAATTCCCTCAAAACAAGCCCCAAAGCTGTTAAGGACTACGTTTTACAAGCCAAAAAATTGAAAGAATACATAAAAAAGAAAAGTACATAACATTAATCGCTTAAGCATTTTTAAGAAATGTTGAAAAATGTAACAAGAAAATAAATGAAAAATGCGTTTACATGAAAACATTTCAACATTTCGGTAATGTTCCATTTTTTTGTCCAGGCAAATGAACCATTACCGATTTCATGCACATTCCTTGTTAGCTACCAAAAAATGTACACAAATGTTCAAAATTTCATCTCGTTAATATTGTTATTGTATTTTCTTTTTTCTAAATGTTTTACAATCATTAATCAAAGTGACGCATTTTAAAAACTACACAGCTCAAGTATCTCAACATTTGTGGCTCTCATCATCAGCGGCGATTGTAGTGAAAAAGTATCGTTTGTTTCAATATTTCAATGTTTCCTTTTTTCATTTTCCACTTTGTAGCGAGTTGTTGATGAAGTGCCGGGTTCTCAACACTCTGTTGGGTGCCTATGTAGCACAAGTACGCGCATAATCCCTTAAGTACATTGCGGGCTTGTTAAGTGTAGACATAACGGGGTGTCGATATTCCTACATAGTTGGGAAGGAGATAAAATGATTGAGAAATGGCGCGCTCTTTGATGATGTAAGAATCGTGCTGTAAATTGATTTCTTGTCGTTAGTTTATGTTTTCCTTATGTCACAAGGTGAACATCTATAGAAATGATGAAAAAACTTCAAACTGTCATAAATAGGCAACTGATTTTAAATTTCTTTGTTAATTAATGGTAATAATAGTTTTACGAAAAACCGATAATTTCTGAAAAAGTTACAACCATATTTAATACTTACTAATTGTTCAAAAGCTGCCGCCGTAGCCAAAATGATCGAATAAGATTTTTCCAATAGCGATCACCCGTCGGCAGATAAAGGCAATGGCAAGTCTCCGACGCTATCTCTGCCATGAAAAAGCTCCTCATAAAAACCATCTGCTGTTCGCAGGCGGCATAAAAGTGTAGTTTCCTCCAAATGTGGAAAAGAATCAATACGCACACTACAAATGGGAGCAGGCGTTCGGTTAACCACCCAACAAAGGGTGAAGGCGTTTAAAATTGTTGTAAGTTTCTTTCAAACAACTTTTGCGTTTGTGTAACCATTGCTTGGAATCACTTTCTTGTGTGAGTTCTCGTTTTCAAACAAAATCAAGCGCAGAATGCTTTGCTGACTCTTCATCCGAATAGCTTTTGTAAGGGTTATTAAAATTTAATTCGAGTTCCTATCTGCGTAGAATATTGCCAGAGATGACGATTAGTATTTTAAATCCCTCTCCTCTAAAAACACTAGACAACAAAGTCCAAAAAAATCTTCACCCGTAATGACAGAATTTCTACGAAAATCGATAAAAAATATTTTAATAATACTATTTTATTCTAGTCGTGTTTTTTGTGATTTTCTAGAAAGCAGTCCACAATATACATAATTAAAAAAGAAAATTTAATTTGTAACGTATTTTTTTTTGTTTAAAACCGGTCTCTAATTTTTTTTGGATTTTCTAGGCAATATCCAAATTAAAAAACAATTTAACAGCAATATTTTGTCTAAAACATTTTTATAAGTTTTGTTCTATTTTCTAATGCCTTTTTTATTATTATTTGTTTTTTTCTCAGGAGGTATGCAATATAAAAAAGAAAAAGAAAAATTAATTTAATAGTAATTCCAGTAACACCATTCTACCTTCTGAATATAGAAATATAAAAAACATGTTTTTTGCATAGTAATACAATACTTTTTTAAATTTGTTTTTCGATAATAATTTCGACATAAACACACAAAAATCATGTGCAGCATCGTACACGTGGTAGAAGCGAAACTTCTGTGTGTGAATGAGTGTGAATAAGAGAGAGAGAGAGAGAGAGAGAGAGAGACAGAGAGAGAAAGAGCGAGAGAGGAAGAGAAGGAGACAGGGATAATTTCAAAAGAAATACAACAGTATAAAATTTGTGTAACCAAAATTCGATTTTATTAACTATATATGCATTATGCTATCATCTGTTGGTGGTTCAATTGGTAATACTGATATAATTGGTTTGTGATAGCTGAAATATGAAATATATGTACGCGATTCAATATTTTCTAGATAACGTGTGAAAATTGCATCTAGTGTAGTTCCGGATTTTGTTGTTGATTCTTTAGGGTTATTGTTTATCTGCAAACCGAATGTTTCTCGAAGAAATTGAATCAACGGCAAAGAATCATTGGATCCGAAATTTACGTTGAAATCTCCCCCGAGAATCAATGGAATCTTGTCTTCGCCTCTTCCAAGTGCATTTGCATCTGCGTGGCTGTAAACCAGTAGTGAGCGGTGAATGAAATATATTATGTCATTAAGATTTTGGTTCGGTGAGATATAGATGGCGGCTATGACAATAGTTTTTCCATTCAGCGTTTGACATTCTGCAATGCAAACATCGCCAACTGGTGTGGCTGTTGATGAATATGACTGAGACTGCCTTGCAGTCATTTCCATGTTTGGTGTGACGATATTTACGCTATCATATTGATTGTGGTAGGTTGCCACACCGCCAGCTCTAACATTTAGTCGCTTATATTTTATGACGCAATTGAAATTTGGTATATTAATATACTCGTTATCGGTTGACCAAGTTTCGGACACAAGTACTCGTACTATACTCGATTTGCGGATGACAGAGTCTGTTAAATCTGCGGAATGTGCTCGTAGGCTCTGACAATTAAGAATATATACAGATAGCCCTCTTCTCTGAGTCATGAAATCGATTATTTGTTTATCCACAGTTTCCAGTCTATTTAACCATAGTCTCCGGAATTCATCTTGTAAATGAAACATACTGACTAATGCTCGACGACCATGGTAGAATCTAAAATCATTTCGTTCGTTATAATCCACAAGCCTTCAATACAAGTGACTCGTGATAAAGCAATGTAAACTAATGATTGCGAATGTTTTTTATCATATTCGTAAACAACTTCAGAATACGTGCTTCCCTGAGACATGTGAATGGTCGTCGCACAAGCACAAACTAATGGTAAATGTGATCTGATCGTTTAGCGTTAATCGTTTTGTTGTTGTTAAGCGGGATTGTTGATGTGCGTCGTCCGATTGGTACCGCTCTTTAACTGATATTATGCGGTGCAACATGACCAGCAACTTTTTTTCTGATTTTCTGACCTGTAGAAGACCGATCTGGAAATTCAAGCCATGCAACGGTGACTTCTCCATTGTCATCAAATTCGAGATGCACTAACTTGCCCACTGCGCCATTTGCCAAGCCGTCTGCCACATCTACATATATTCGTTGTTATCATGTACAGTACACCAATCACAAACACAGTTTCATATGGTTGCCCTCCAGTGTCAATGATAGACATCTATGGAGACTGTTTTTTCATTTGCTTCATTCAATATTTTGTTGTTGTATGCGGTAACAGATTGGTTGGTGTTAAATAACCGAATTCCACGTGGACAACGAGTGATATATCTGTATACTCTGTCTTACAACGAAGCCTGTCTTTTAGGTATAGAAAATGTATAGCTCTCTTTCTCTTTCTCTCTACGTTATATCTTTTTTTCTCTGTCGCGTAACATTATGATGTATAGCTCTCCTTCTCTTTCTCTCTATGTTATAGGTATATCTGTATACTCTGTCTTACAACGAAGCCTATGTCTAAGGTATAGAAAATGTATATTTCTCTTTCTCCTTCTCTCTATGTTGTATCTGTTTTTCTCTCTTGCGTAACGAAATCTCTAAACGTTACATTTTTTCCAATTCACTCTCCATTCTCGCTCAAATATCAGACCGCCGCTAAAGAAGTTTCACTTCAAAAAATTGTTTTAATATTACTTTTTTTTCTAAAACCATTTTTTTAAATTGTTTTTCTTGTTAAAGGGCAATATAAGTACATATGTATATACTTAAAAAAATATTTTTTTTATAAATACGAAAAGAAGTTTTCAATAGTAATATATTTTTCAAACACCTTTTTTTATTTTTTTGGCTTCGATTTTCTAGAAGGCAGTTTAATATTCAAATATTTGTCCCCATGTCCTAAGCCACGATTAACTGATTATGATGGCTTTACATATTTGAAAAATTATTTGGGTCAAGGCTTCCACGAAGAAGAAGTCCTTCTTTGATGAAAGTATTCAGGTAGAAACAGCCATACAATTTTGATGGCACATATTAGTTTGCCTAGACTTGCTATATTTGCCTGTCTCGCTTTGAGTGATTTGAAAAGGTGGAAGAAAATCTTACCTAAAAATGTTAATCGCTTCATACTACTGATGAAATTCTCTATCCGCAGGTATAATAAGAAAGTGAGTGCCAAAATGTTTTAATATCAACTTGTGAGAGCTTGGGCAGATGAAGAGGAGGTACTAAGATAATTCCAATTCATCCTATTAGCAACTGCTGCAGAAAGGACTCGAAGCAATACAAAGTCTCACCCGTTGAGTTGACACGAAGCCCACCTTTCCAGAAGCAGACCACAGATTTTGAAAAAGCCCAAGGATTGCCTGTCTGTCTAGTTTGTCCACCCAGTGAAACATTTTTCGCACAATGCACTGATTTGCATAAATCCAAGGTGAAAGGTATCCGCAATATATGTATTTCGTTTGTGATTGACAAAATAAATGAGATCTCTAACATTCACATTCGTATTTTCTCCTTCGTTTTGCCATTGCTCGCGAGATACATTTAGCCAAACTGTTGCAAGTTTTCAAAAGCCCAGTAAAATTAATTTATTCAATTGTTTATTCAAATGCAGCATCTGTTTATTTGTTTATATTTATATATGTGTTGGCACTTACATATTCGTACATATAGTATGTATACATTGAGCAAGCAGAAACAATAGCAAAAAAAAACGCATAGGGAGAGATAAATGCAACCTTAAGAGCCACACTATGCAACTAATAAATTTTGCAGTTGTTGTTGTGAAGCAAATTTATAATTTCAACAGCATAAACACTCATCCAACGCAAATTAACACACAATTTTCCATTTTCAAAAAGCAACAAAAACAATAACAAGAATTATGCACTTAAGTTGAGGGCACAAGGGGCGGCACAGTCGAGCCAATTTCCAAAACAGCCATTAAGTTGACTGTCTGGCAAAGTGAATCCACCACATACTCGTACATATGCGAGCACACTATACTATTTTGTATGCCTGGCTAACTAACTGTATGTCAGTTTGTCTGCCAATTTATATTTGTATCTATGAATATGACACAAAAAATAAATTTTCGCCCAAAAGAATTTTTCAAGTTGCAGGCGTGAAGTGGGAGCAGTTGGAAAGTTTGCAGCAGGGCAAGTAGACTGGCGAGCAGGCGATATGCAACATACCACAGCAAAAGTTGTGAAGTATTTATAGGGTGTTTCGGAGAGCACATGTGCATATACACACTGTCGAAAAAGTATCTGAACCGATTCCAACTGACGATAAAAATATTTTACACAGATTCTCTGGCGCACGTTTTGTGAGGCAGAGTAAAAACTTCAGAAAATTTTTTTCACTGCATTTAGTAGAAATCAATCTAGTCAAAATTATCCAATTTATATAACTTTTTTATCTTCTTGGGCAAAGTGGGAACATTCTGGCTTGACTCCACAATTCCCATGACTTTATCAACATTTTGGACGATTAGCTTACCAGAGAATGACTCATCTGAGACGTCCATATTCACAGAATCGAATCACTTTCTTATTGCATTCGACAAAATATTGGGTCCATAAATAGCCCAAATTTTTTGGGCCGCCTACTTCTACTTTTGCCCTTAATCGCAACGGTAGCGAAGAATGTTTATAATTTTCTCTTTTTTGTACTCCCATTTTGGAACGCTGAAACACGCAACTGGCTTGACCACAACAAAAGTGTCGAAGAATTTTCCTTGAAGCGCATTGTTAGTTTTAAATCGCCGTATAGTGTGGCCCGATGCAACGTATGTATATAACAAAAAATATATAGCGACTGCATAATTTTGGCTTCGTCACTTTTTTCAATGAGTCAGAGCAAATGGTATCCGAGCCCGGACTGACTGCCAGGAAGGTTGTGCTGTGTGTCTAGTCGAATTGTCGGAGAATCATGTAGAATGAAATGATCTCGGATCTCTGCTGTGCCTGAAGGAATCCATGGCTCAGGTTTTGCTTTAAGAATCTATTATCCTCCTTGTTTTAAATAAATTTGTAAGCAGCATGAGACACTTTTGTTCGAATATAGTCTGTAAGATTCTTGTTAGTTATAGAAAAGAAAAAGAAGAAAAAGCGGTCAGTTTGGTTAATAAGCTGTGTCTTGTTGGGAAGCTCCGGGAGTTTGGGTCGACAATCGGAACCATTCATTAATATTCCAGAATATAGGTGCATACGCAAAAATCGTCCGAGGTTGCTGCATTATGGTAATTCTATACAAATAGTAAGCTACATTTTTATTCCAGCTATATTAACATGATGTTTTGACTAAGCACCTGAGTGTCGACATGCTAACATGAAGTGCGTTCAAAAATATAATGGACTTTTACCGGCACGCGAAGAACGCTGCCCTGATCAGACTGTTCAAATTTACAAGCCATGCTGGGGTTTCTATTTTTTAAGGTGAGAAGCAACAGCTTATGTACTAATTTGCGCATCTTCGGAGTATCATATTAACACTCAGGTGAACGAAAAAAAAAAACAAATGGCACAAAATCAAACGTATGGGACTATTATGTAGGAAATTTTTTCTAGACACCACAGACTTTGGGTCTACTGAGTGAACTCTTTCAACCCGTCTGATTTAACCGGTCTTGATATCGAGAGCTCAATACAGTTATGCTATTTTGATAGCGTCAGTGATGGTGAAAATATTGTTGGAGTTGTGTTCTTAAAAAAAATATTGAAATTGTGCTGGTGATATATGTAAAAATTCAAGACAATGTCACTTCGGTGTTATCTGAAAAACGACTGATTGGACGAGTGTGTTAATATGTGTCAAACTATTCTGCACAATTTGACAG
>JAYXIM010047539.1:0-21499 GCA_037575425.1 Anastrepha fraterculus
TTGTCCGCTTTTGAGAAAAGCTTAAGGAGTTGTGACATGTACTGAAAACATTTCCGCTTATGGGAGTTGTCCGTTAGGAGAGGTGTCCACAAGGAGAGAGTACACTGTATATGCCTAAACAGGTATCGAATTTTTAGGGTGTTCTATGAGAAATTTAAAGGCTGGATGGAAGTATAGAAGAATTATTTTATAATCAACACTGGAGTTCCAACAGGGCATTCTAGATTGAATGTACTTCAGTGGAACTTTCTGGTGCTATCGAGAGGAAGACTAAGCCGCCGAACATGTGCTGGCATTATGCACAGCCCTAATGTTAGGGCAGAACAAACACCTGGGTTAACATTTTTTACCATAGGAGAAAATAGCACTCAAGTGAATAGAAGAAATACTAAAATTGATTGCGGTAACTAGGCTCGGTGAAATAGTCTGTGTACATAGCGGGGGTACAAGAATTCTTTCAGGTCGCAGTGCTGAACTCCCTTATGGTTATAATATACAATAAACACCAGCGATGCCTTTATTTTTGTTTATTTAACAATTTTATTGCCATTTAACGTTTAAAAAATAAAGAACACATTAAAAAATTAAATAAATACACAATACTGAAGGTGAACTTTTTCTGGTTTTACAACCAATAATTTTATATTTTTTTTAATTGAGACATAGCTAACAAAGGAGTTTTTCCATTTTTCGAAGTTCAAAAAATTAGCCTTGGGAAGAAAACTGGTGTATATAAATTCTTTGAAATAAATTATTTATTTACGGTGCGGTTGAAGTCTATCAAGCCGTCGATTTCGAGATATTTCATTGCAAAATTTGAATTTCGTCCAAATTGCGGATTCCTTAAATATAACACTAGAAAAATCAGCACATCACAGTAAAGTAAAAATCTGCCAGGTAGGTTTGTAACTGGGCAGCATAGAGTAGTTGCTCGCAATCAACCCTCCCGTTACGAATGTTCGTACTTTTGTATAAGAGAAAAATATAATGAAGGGCTAGTCAGGGGCCCGAAAAAATGTCGATTTTCAATCATTTCTTTTTGCTAGTCAATTGCTTTATTTTACAAAAATAAAAGCGCAGCATTAATATACCATGTTTCAACTTGACCTTAGAAAATTTCATCAAAGAAAAGAAAAATTAATAATTGTAAAAGTTATCGCTGATTGTGTAGAGTCCGTTTCTCCAGTAGTCCCTTGCGGTGATCATCAGAAGTCCTTGGAGATTCCACTAAAACCAATCGGACAAGAAAAATTAATTTTATTAATAGATGTTCTTGTGCCAGATCGAAGCTTTTGTTTTTTCAAAATTAACAATGCGGAGGCCTATGAAAATATTTTTCAGATTTTTGAGAAAAAAACCCACAATTAGTTATTTAAAAAAATCGAAATTTTTGAAAAAAAAGTGTCCTCAATCAAGCACGAATTATTTATGTTTTTCAAAAGCAGTATAAATTTTATTAAAATCTACTAAGCGATGTTTAAGTTACACTGATAACCAGTTCAAAGAACATAGTTGTGAGAAAAACGCAGTTAAAGTTTTGCTCTCGATTTATGTAGAGTTGTAGGAATTATTTTATTATTTACACTGTGTCACCTATTCCTGGGCCATATAAAAGTTCTACAGCCGTCATAGCAGCTTTCAAAAAATCGAATTGCTGTTGCCTACGTAGCATTTTACCTTCTCCATTTTCATACGTGCAGCATCCATTTTTTCAGCATACGAATACTCCGGAGCGCACGGGCGCCTTTTGTTAATTGTTTAAGGGGGAACGCCACTGTGGGAGGGTCAAAAAATAGTCGATTTTTGAGAATTTTTATTTGTAAGTAGGAATGATAATTCGAGGATCGGACAAAAGACAATTGATTATATATGTAATAAACTATGTTGATATAAATTTTTATGAAAAAATAATGAAAATTGAAAAATTTACGTAAATAAATGACGTCATCTGCTGGCAGCGATACAGCAATGAATAATCATCTGAAAACAAAAAACCAAAAATTTTATTAATCTACATAATAGTGGCTATCGTTGTACGTACCCGTTTTCTTTTTTTTTGTTTGTTTTTTGACAAAATGGTGGTAATTTGAATTCCCATGTGTGTTTTTCACCATTTGTTTGATTTTCAACAGGCCCAAAATTTTGAAAATCGGCTACGTACAACGATAGCAAATGCGATAACAAAAATTTTGAAAAAAATAAAATTAAAATCGGTTCATTAGTCCTCGAGATTGTTGCCACCGTACCAAAAACAGCGTTTTGAGAAAAACGCGTTTGAAATAAAACATCGTATCGTAAGCGCTACGGAGCCGAACCGACGGGCGCTCACTTAAGTGCACATAGAATCGGGAAAAAAGCGAATTTCGCTTTAAAATTTTTACCACATTTTCTTGAGTAGTCATACTAAAAATTTATGCAAAAAAAAAAAACAATCGATTTTTTTTTTGAACTTTCACAGTGGCATTCCCCCTAAACAACTAGAAAAATATTGGTCGGATTCACATAAAATTTGCACAAAATATTTCTAAGATATTATACTTTAAGAAAAGGCAAAAAAATCAATTTTTTTGAAAATTCTGACTACCCTTAACCCCTGAATAATTATAATTTACATATAAGCATAATATTACCTAAGTTATTTCAAAATATAGGCAAGTCAAAGACAAAAACTCATAAGCTAAGCATTGCCAAGACCAAGATTTGGCACACTCATTTTCCTTCACTCTGCCTCTTTTCATCAAATCTGAACTTCCGTATACACCCATAGCTGGTTGCCAATAAAAAAGGTATAAAATGGAAAGACCAACACAAAATTTTTAAAAGAAATAAATCCGAAGTGGATGCCACTTTTCCAAGCACGGCAACTACTAAAACACGGCATTTGTAAAAACCAAATGCAAATAGCAAATCAAGTGAGCTAAAAAATTTGAAAAAAAAAAACAAAAACAGCAAACACTTTTCGTTTAGCAATACTGCAAATACAAGTTGCCAAGTTCTTGGATTGAAATGTTTATTTACATACATATACGTTTACATTCACACATATACAAGTGCATGCAAGTTAACCCTGCAAAAAATTGTGCGCCTAATCTATAAAAGGCGTATTCCGCGATTAGTCTCCATGGGGTGCAATTGGGTATTCATGCGACAAATTCGAGTCGTAATTTTGAAAGTAACAAAGCTCAGAAGAAAACGTAAATAACCACTTCGCTCACTCATTATTTTTATTATTATTATTAAATAATTTTCATTAATGTATTGTATTTTATGCTTAATTTAACTTTAACGGGTTACATACGTCCAGCAGCGCCAAAAATGCGCTAAAAGAAAAATTGTTTTTAGAAGGTATAATAATAGAAATAAATATAAAGTAGTATAACAGAAGTGAAACTTTCAAGGCAGACAAAGAAAGAGGGAGAGACCCAAGAGAGAATGAGAACGAGAGAGAGAGAGAGAGAAAGAATATACCTATGTATATCTAAATATGATAAATTCACAACATTTGCAGAGAATACAAATAGACAAAATTTACAAATAAATTTCCCTTCATCGCTCGACATATTGACAACTCGTACTTTTACGATAGATAATTGCATTGTGTGCGGACAAGCCATTGACGATACGACCCGTGTGCGGAGGCCCTAACTGCGTTAATTCCTAAACATTCTTCAAATTGAATCTGCCTTGTGAATACCTTGCAGCGACGTTGAAATAAAATTTGCTTCGACGTAAGCGTCTTGCTTTTACCTAATAACACTGCTTATATACTATTCACAATAGAGCAGGCGCATCCAACTTTGCACTAAACAGCAATCGGTTTGTTCTATAGACGTACACGGAGACAAATTTGTTTCTTTTTCGTAATATTTGAAGGTAAATTAGTTAAAAAAAATTTAATTTACCAATTATCGAGAAAAAAATGAAATACGGTACGCAACGACTATGGATCTGAGCTTGGACGAAATAATTAAAAGCAAAACAATTGCTCGACCATCAGCAGTTAAGAAATTGTAAGTATGTCGAAAACGGTATTTTCCTATGAACTGAGACTTTTTTTTCAATTTCGAACATTTATTTACAAAAAATGGTTACAAATTTAATCTTCAAAATAATAGCCATCGCTAGCGACACATTTTTCCCATCTCTCAGGCAATTTGTAGATGCCGGACCAAAAAAATTGGCCGCCTGTGGTCGCAAACCAATCATCGAGCTATGTTTCATTTATCTCTTATTCCATACATTTTTAGTTTCTCTGGCAGTATTTCCCTTTCTATGGTTTCGTAAGCTTCTTTGAAGTCTAAAAATATAATTTTATTTCGCCTCTCCATACTTTTCGATAGTCTACTGCAGCTTCGCATAAATATTTGTTTCTGATAGCAGATTGGAATTTTGAGCATAGGTTATTATTTTCCATATGTTGTTTAAGCTGTTTAAGTCTTTAAGTCATTAACAACTTTTTCAAGAAGTTTTTCTAAGGCTTTTTTTTTAATTGACGTGAATTCCCCGCATTTGTTTGTATCTAATTTTTTCATTGAATCTTCTCCCGATTTTGGGAATTGTCCTTTCTACGGAGAAAAAACAATATGAAGTACAACACAACTAGCTTTTTTTGGTACTCAATAAAATAATTATTGATAAAAACGTAATGACGCTGCATTGTAAAAGGTACCATTACAATATTTGGGTTAAAGAAAATTAAATTATAAGATTTTCACGGCATTTAAAACGGGAAACATAATTAAGTAATTTTTATTTTTTTTTATTTTTTTTTTGTTTTTTTTTGTTTTTTGTCTGTGTTAAGACTTGAACTCCCTACATCAAGTGTGACAAATCAAACCTATAACCCACCAGCTACTGCATTGCCAAAAAATATGTGAATTCGCTAAATTTCAGTTCTGATGCGCATAGATTTAAATTTCGAACTTCGAGAACGACTAGTCTCACTTTAATACCCGGTCGTGCACCACTAGACTCTTAATAGGGCCAAAAGGGAACAGTTCATTCCATGTAAAGAGTTCAAAAGTGGCAGTAATCGCATGCTACTTTGCAACTGGTTCCAGGCGCATCCGCACTAGTCCCAGTCACATTTGCTACTTTTCCACATCTGGGACCAGTCGCATTTTTTACAGAGAAGTGCACACTAATAGTTTATTTATACTCGTGTGTATGTGTTTACGAATTTACTAATTCATTGATGTGAAAAATACATTTTTCGAGGGCCGATTAATTAGCGCGAAATGCAAAAGTAGCGACGAGCTACTCATAACTTTGCATTACGGCATTGAATTCATTTATCGGTTATTTGGCTTGATTGTGCAATGCACCAAGCAGCCATTCGCAGCTACTAATTGAGGTGAAAAATTTTAAGTGAATTAAAATCGATTCCGAAAGTTGCGGCGCACAGTGTGCAATGTTAATGTTAAGTACGGTTAAAATTTAAATCTAAGCGAAACCGATTGAGAAATAGAGACAAATAAAGCGACAAGAGTGCGCTAAGTGTGGAAGAAGTGTGGAAGTTTATTGGGTTGATTTAAAGAATTTAAAAGAAAACTACATTTTTTAAGAGTTGTAATAAAATACTAAAATTATTATGTGGAACAATTTAACTCATAATTTCTTACCACCTGGGCTCTTATTTTCTTTGACTCTTATTTTTAAATATCAGAAAAATATTGAATGTGTAGCGTAGATAGACTGTTGAAATATTCCACAAAATATTCGCTGAAAACTTGTCGTAGAGGTGTTCTCAGTTGACATTTCTATTCAGTAACGCCCAAGTCGAATCTGTTAAAGGTGGTATCGGTAAACCAGCTGGTTTGGTTATTTTTCTTTCGCCGTGTCCATGTGGCTGTCAGCACAGAATGACACAAGGCGAATTCATTCTTTGTTGTTGGTCTAGTGCCACCACCTTTAATGAATGTGCCTTGGTAACGCCAGAACAACGTTCAAAAATTTGAAATTAATTTGAAAAAAAAAAATTAATTAAATCTATTCGCGAAGTTCACAGTGCGAAGTGTTAAGGAAGACGACGAAATGTCGATTCGTCATCGTTCTCAACTTGTTAGCTTTTATTCTTCGATTAATTGGAAAATTTTACGTAAAATTCTCGTCTCCTTTCGATTAACTTTAAGTCCCTCGAGAGCAGAAGGAGTATTCTTTGTGTAATCGATTGTACTGCTAGTTCTCCAATTCCTTATTCCTGCAACAACACTTTGTTTTTCTTTTTCCCTTTTTATGGCAAGGTCCTCAGTACGAATATCGCAAGATATGCCCCATTAGTGGGTTCACTTCGACAACTCAACGAGATTTTGAATTCCATTTTGCTTGATTTTTTTTTTGCTCAAGAATGTGTTTTCTAAATTATCAATTTCAATTTTATTTTTGTTTTCTTAGTTTCAAGGTATCGTTTAACTCAGTAAGAACTTTTGTAGTTTAATGGCTGTTTTTGAAATAAGTAAAATAAAATAAAATAAAATAAAATAAAATAAAATAAAATAAAATAAAATAAAATAAAATAAAATAAAATAAAATAAAAGAAAATAAAATAAAAAATAAAAATTTAAAATTCAAATTTAAAAAAACCTCTAGGAATAAAAACAAAACGGCTAACGGTATAATATTCTACTGCTCTTCCGTTTTCATAATTGCCATATCCATGTCAAGTAATCAAGTATTTTGGGTATTGTCGTAAATGATTCTACGAATATGTTACATCTTTCCAATAACTTCGAATATTTCAAATAACTTCATTCTAAGTTGTTTCCAAAACGAAAAATTACAAATTTCCCGTAAAAATTGTGAAAAAAAATGATTTTTGAAAGTGAAATTTGAAAATTACAAAATTTTTCGAAAAACAAAAGAATTTATGTAATTTAAAAAAATTATTTTCAGAAAACAAACAAAAACAAATTTCAAAATATTTTTTTGGAAAAGAAAAAAATTATAATTCAAAATAATTATTTTCAGAAAAAAAAATATTTACAAAACAAAAACCAATTTCGAAAAAAGAACTCTTTACAAAAACAAAAAATTTATAATTCAAATATATTATTTTCAAAAACACAATATTTTCAAAACATTATTTTTTTTTACAAAAACAAAAAAATTATATTATAAAAAAAATAATTTCAGAAAGCAAAATATTTAAAAAAATAATTCTTTCGTAATTCTAAGATTATTTTGTTTTTATAAAAAAAATAAACTTTTTTAATTTTTTTATTCTCAGAAAACAAAATATTAAAAAAAATAAACTTAATTTAAAAACAAAAAATTTTGAAAAACCTTTTTTTTACGTAAACAAAAATTTTATAATTTATTCTAAAACAATACATCAAAAAAAACAAATGAATATTTTTGAAAACTTCATACCAAATTTTCTACATTGAATAAATCTTAAAATAATAAAAATTGTTCCAAAACTTTTTCTTTTCAAACCCATTTACAGAAAAAATAATGCTTGTTCGGAACCACTGTTTGCCAGTTCAAAGAAAATTGCTGAAGTAATTACGTTTCATATTTTTTATTTTCTTATTTGAATGTAAAAACTTGCCAAAAGCTGTTGGTGGGCGCATTTGTATATTCATTGGCAATTACAGACCGATTGGTTTATTATTTTGATTGGCAAGGAACCAGTCCGCTATTGCGATAATCACTTAGCTAGAGAAGTCAATAAGTGCGCGAAAATTAACATTTTATTTATTCAAGCAATGCAGGCAAATGTTGAAATGCACTTAATAACGGGAAAGCATCACCCAATGTACTGCTCTGTTGCGATGGTCGCTGTTTTGCTAAATAAGAACTTAGGGAACCTAAATAAAAAGGTGGATGACTAAGAATTATACATATATTTGTTAAAAGCTATGCAGTTTTTATTTATTTTTTGTTTTTTGTTATTATAAAGAAAAATGTATGCCGCTTTATTAATATAAAAGTACGTACTTGTGATAGTGGAATCACCTTGCTGTTTTTGGTACGAAGGGAGGCCAAAAAGTTCGAGTGGGACGACTGAACATTGGAGGAACAATTTTCCTACTTAGCAGATGATTCAATACAAATAAATATTTACAAACCAGCATCTTGGAAACGGAATCACTAAGATCTAAGTTATCGCCAGGAAAAATAAAACAATTAGAAAAAAAAACTTAAGCTACGGAGAAATCTGAGTTTCAAGCCCTGATTAGGTTCATTATTGAGTGAGATGAAACACCACAGATCACCGTGGTGGAGATTTCAACTATTTAGTTAAACTTTTGCCCAGAAAAAACAATAGTTCATATGAATCCCAATCCACTCAAGCAAGTGAAATAGTCAATTGGAGACGATCGCTGCTAATGACGGTACCAGATAATTTTTAAAAAGCCGACAAATTTGTTTTGAAATATGAACTGTTGAAAAAGGGATAAATGCGCAAAAATTATTGGTGTATTATCTTCGAGCATTGCAAGTGTTCTTCGTGATTGTATTGATATGTCTACATAGAATGCCAAGAATGCGCAGTATTTTGAGAATACTGATTGATAAAGGAACGTGGAAACGAGCGAGATATTAAAATTGCTTCCAATAGTCAAGCCGCTATGAACGCTCTACAATGAAATGCTAGCATCTCTCGCGTGTGCAGGTAACATTTCTCTGCTCGGATCCAGGAGATAGGAACATAGAGGAAAATGAAATTGCTGTATTCGGGGTTCCAAGACATAGCAACATAGAGGGAAATGAAATTACCAGGAATGGGACTGAATCAGAGACCTCTCACCCGCTCATCGGTGTCCCCTTAACTGTTGGTAAAGTGAAATTGCACAACTTATTTCTCAGTAAAGTCCAAAACAGATGGAGCTCCATTTCTTCGTGTGTTATTTGGATCACCCTTTGGCCCCAGTACAATAGACGTGCGACTCCCAAAGTCCTTTGGGCTCCTCGCCATTCACTTTCCAAACAGGTAGCTGTTTTCACCGGTCACTGGACGAACGGCACACACGCGGAAAAGCTAGGTTTACCATTTAACCACTATTGCAGAAGCTGTAGAGAAGGAATGTTGAGCTCTTTCTGTGTAAATGCCCGGGTTTGGCAGCCAGACTTTTTTATACACTGATGGATAATTTCATGGTATTTATTTTCCGAATATGTTATCCAGCACATGTCGACTGCGGCCGCAAGTTACATAGTCCCTTCAATAAGTGCGCATTTTGACTACTTTTTCCAATAAATCTGACTGTATGACGTCAATGGTGGCTTGATTATTGCAATAAATCGATTATTAACCCTCTACTGCATGGGCATGTTTAAAATAATGAAAATAAATAAAACACCGTAAATTTATGTTGATTGAGGGTAATTTATTGCGTACCTAACAAAAATTAAAAAATTCACTTGGCGGTTTGGAAGAAAAAAAAATGAAGCCATATATGGCCTTATATGCGTTTAGAGTTATTTTTGGGAAAAAATTTATTGGGTGTGGAAACTTGTAAAACAGTTCCTTTGGTCGTTGTAGCACAAGAACACGTTGCACTTTTCGCAAAAAGTGTATGACCGAAAAGAGCAATCATTTTGACGAAGTTGTCGGTTTTTCATCCATTTCGGGAAATGGCCTAGTCCGTCCGAACTCAAGAGGAAATCCTGTCGCTTTCTTCTTTTACTGCTGGTAGGTATATTTTCTCTACTTGCCGATGGAGAGTTTGAGGGTGTGGATATAGGTCGTCCTCGTTTTTTCAATTTACCAACTTTGCAAAGATGTTCAGCTATTGCAAGTTTGAAGTCAAACAATGGCATATATTCTTTCGACTTTCGACGGCACAAAATCCAAGCATTGACAACGCACATATCAATCATATGAAAAAAAATCTTTTTATACCATTGTTTTGT
The DNA here is from genome assembly GCA_037575425.1 of Anastrepha fraterculus. Taxonomy (NCBI): domain Eukaryota; kingdom Metazoa; phylum Arthropoda; class Insecta; order Diptera; family Tephritidae; genus Anastrepha; species Anastrepha fraterculus. Next base: position 9,859 of record JAYXIM010047539.1, read on the forward strand.
CCTCAGTTGTATTCTATAAAGGCCTAGTAAAGAATCTAGTAAATCAACGCCACCCATATAATAATTATAGATATCAACTGCCCTAGGAGAATTGATTTCAATATACATACTTCTTCTCTCTTTTACAGTACCGTTTTTTCGTTGACATAGGGTGACATCCGACATAGGTTGAAAGAATATTTACCACTTTGTTGTCAAACCAAGTGACGAGACCAAATTCAACTCCATCAATATCTGCTACTTTTTCAACCATACTTCCACGGCTTAACTTTTTCATTTCTTTTTCGGTTGGCATCTTACAATTTGTTACACGATTTAACCTTACTGTGCCTAAAGGTAATATACCATTTTTCATTAGATACACCTGAAGCTTCGGACTGTTAAACCAATTATCAAAAAATAGTTGATCGTTTTTTTCTTTTGGTATTGTAGCTGCTAGTCTCGTTACAACATTTCCACTTACTCCTATATTTGGTGCTCCTTCCGGGAATGTATCGCTTTGAGCTCCGGCAAATATATCAAAATCGTAACTGAAACCTGAAACTCCGCTCAAGACAAAATTTTTGAGTCCCCATTTGTGGGGTTTAGCTGGATTGTACTGTTAGAGGAGATGGCGGCACTTTGTGGGAATTATTTGTTCATCAACCACTAAATGTTCTTCTTTGGGTACAAGCAACAATCGAGCACGAATTTTGTCTAACAATGGTCGAATCTTAAAGAGCTTATCAAACCCGAGTTCACCAGGTGATCTTATATTTTCATTATTATTGAAGTGTAAAAATCGTTTGATGTTTTCCCATCTGTTAGATGTCATAGCGTTACGTACAAATTCTTGGCCAATGAATGTGTTCCAATAATGTCTGGATGATGGTAGTTTTATCAAAGACATGTATATTGTTATGCCTGAAATAATTTTTATAAGTAATTTTTTTAACTTTTTTACTTGAACTCACCTATAAACTGATCAATCTCGTTCCGAGTAATATTGGCAGGTTTATTTATATCCATGTGTAATGCAATTAAATTCGATTGTTCTACAATAAAGTTCATCAAATCGTCATTGAAAATAAAATTAAACATATCTGCTGGTGTCTCCAGTTCCTCAATAAAGTCAGGAAGCTTTGAATCTCCTTGAAATGGAAAATTTTCACTGGAATAAGGAGGCAAACAAATTTCTTTCCAAATTGGAGGTCTAGGCTTTTTAGCAGATTTTGCATTTGGTGTAGAAGGCTTGTTATAGTCATCTGAGTCATCGGTATCATCAGTCTCTGGTACATAAATATGCTCCTGTTCTGGCGGTTTACTTATAAAGTCTCCTTCGTCGGTATCAGATATGTAGTCATCATCACTTTGATCACCTCTATTAACTTCATAAACATACTTTAAGTTACCATAAAATGATCGTACATTCATTTCTAGGAAATACCATTGCGATTTATCAAAAAACAAAACAGAAATATGTATACACATATGTTAGTTCATTATTTACCTTAGTGCATGAAACGCCATATATGGCTTCGTCAGTTTTTACAAACAATCAAACACAAGATGCTTACTTTTCATATAATTTATATTTTTATTCAAAAAATAACTTCACTTTCTATACAAATATATATTTTTTGCTGTAGTCTTGCTTTTATTTTTTATGCAATAGTGCACATAGATCACTTCAAAATTTGCTTTTGTTCTCACACTTGAAGCACTCAAAAAAAGATAACGGAAAAGGTAGCTAAAACACTTGTTGACAATATTTAGTTTTGCGTATGAGAAGAAAACAAACCATAGAATGTGATAATTCTTATTCTCTTTTGATTAAGTCCCGTTTTTATAAAAATACAACACAATCAAAGGTAAAAGCCATATTTGGCGTTATATGCGGTAGAGGGTTAAGCGCACTGTTAACAAGTCGTGCCGTCTGGTTGAAACCAATTGTGGTCGTTGTTTAGCTGATTAATTTTTCGAAGTAAAAATTGAGTCAGCATGACTCGATGGGGCTCGCTCTGCACCATAACAGCAGTTTTTTCGAAATTTCGAAATAAATAAAGGTATCATAGCCAGTGCTTTATGAACTCCGCGAACAGATTAAAAATAAATAAATAATTGGCGCGTACACTTCTGTTATGTGTTTGGCCGAGCTCCTCCTCCTATTTGTGGTGTGCGTCTTGATGTTGTTCCACAAATGGAGGGACCTACAGCTTCAAGCCGACTCCGAACGGCAGATATTTTTATGAGGAGCTTTTTCATGGCAGAAATACACTTGGAGGTTTGCCATTGTCTGCCAAGGGGCGACCGCTATTATAAAAATGTTTTTTATTAATTTTGCTTTCATCGAGATTCGACCCAACGACCTCTCTGTGAATTCCGAATGGTAATCACGCACCAATCCATTCGGCTACGGCGGCCGCGAACAGATTGTTATTATTATTATTATTTTTTTTTTTTTTCAAAGTAAATCTCTACAATTTGGAAGCGTTGTTCTGGCGTTAAACGATTCACGATGACTTTTCGCCCCTTAAATAAATAAATAAATAAGCAATTGGCTCGTGCACTATTAGTTTTTAGGTGTATGGCCGAGCTCGTCCTCCTATTTGTGGTGTGCTGCGTCCTGAGGTGATGTTCTTCCACAAATGGAACCAAATTTTACTCAACAAAAATTTCAACTTAGTTTGCCATTCTCAGTTGTCAAGCCATAGTTATCGATATCGATAGTTCTCATGCAGCTATAACGGTTTACAACTAAAGAATTACAACTTTGTATGCTACCTTGATTGAATTTTTGGCAGCTGGTTTATTTTCAACATTTTATTATCAAAATACAATATGCTGTACTGTTCATGAAAACATAGTTTATAAGAAGTTCTTAACTTAATTTTTTCCTTTTTTATTTGCGGTTACTTCTTCATTTGTGTGCACTTTTCACTTCCACCTCAATACAAATTGCACTACGTTTGGAACTGCCAAAGGCAACAAATAACTAACTATTCCATAAATCCTTCCCTCTTACCCAACAAAACTACGCAAAATCTTTGCTGTGAACAACTAAAATTGCTCCAATGGGAGCAATAAGTTATTTGTGCAGATGCAATACCGCAAAATCTAGGAAAAATACCAAAGCAGCAGAAATTGCCGCAAGGTATGACATAAACACACACACACACACACACAAATGCACAGAGCAATGCGAAAGTGGAATATTCAAGGAGTGGCACTCCAATAAAGTAGCGGAAAAAATAAATATGCTCGTTGATAGGGGAAACGCTTAATATCGCCCAAGTAGCTCCACACAAACAAGCAAAGCGGAATAATGATTACGAGGAATAGAGGATTACTACCAGGAGTTCTATATAGTTTACTTCTTGGCGTACTCTTGGGATATCATGAGGTCACGTTCTCAACAACAGGTCATAAATAAGGTATTAAATTATATAGTAATATATTGACAATTGGTTTTGTTAATTTTATGTGGAATATCAAACACACATGCAAGTACACCAACACATACCTATATAAACACGTGCTTGCATACAAGTGCAAGGGGGTAGGTGTAGACATAAAATTCTTGTAAATACCAGCAACCGCCGACCATTTTCGGTTTACGTTTTGTCAGCAGGAATTTCATTACACTTTTTATTTTGGGTGTACTAAATATTTATTTATTGCAGCATGCCACTCACCCTTTCTCACTGTCAGCGAAGTTACACCAGTGACAGGCAAAGCAAGAATTACCTAAAAACGGTATTGGTAACTACAGGCCTATTTCAAAGCTTTCCGCCACTGCAAAGCTTTTTCAGGGCATCATCCAGGACAAATTGCTTGTTGCTGCTAAGAACATTGTGCGTCCGGAGTCACTCAACTGCGTCTAATTCAGCTGTACAGAGTCCGGCACTTGAAATGTAACCAGTTAAAAAGTCCATAAATTTAGTTTGGAAAATTACTTTTATAAACTTCAAAGTAAGAAATGTGTGAAAATAATACAAAATTAAGAGTCAATTAACTTCTGCTCGATATGACCACCTTTCACCTTGACTATGGCCTTGAGACGATCCGGAAATGAACCGCCAGCTGCCCGAATGTCACTTGCAGGTTTTTTGGCCCATTCGCGGACAATGGCTTTTTTCAGCGCCTGGATATTAGTGAATATTTCAGTTCGGACCTTGCTCTCCGAAATGACCCAAAGAGGATAATCCATCGGATTCGCGTCTGGTGAATTTGAGAGCCATTGCGTGGACGTTATGAAGTTCGAAACGTTGTTGTTTAGCCATTCTTGGTTCTTGAGCTTTGTAAGACGGTGCGAAAGTGGAATGCAACGGTAACCGACACACGCCTACTACAAGTCTTTATAAACAGATGCCCATGAAACATTTTTAAAATATTCTTTGCAAAACACCCCCTGAAGACAATGCGACTAGAAGTTCGAAAGAGCCAAAGAGGCTGGATCGGTCTTGCACTGCAGAGTGAAAGTGGTGATATCACAAGAGCCGCGATTGACAGGAATACCCAACAAATCCGCAGGCGAGGATGACCAGCGAACACCTGGAGACAAGTGCCAGGTGCTTGACTGGAATGAAGTTAAAGTATTGGCGCAGAACAGGCCTGAATGGAAGAACCTAGTTGTGGCCGCATATTCCACCTTAGAACTTTAGGAATTGATGATGAAGGTACATTTTAAATAACGGTCTCTCTTTCTCTCGCTCTGCGTACATACTTGCATATGTATATGACTATTACTTTTCCATCATTGCTGCTGTGTATTTCCTACTGAGACGGAGGAGCTGTGGTCTTGCAGAATTCCCATATTGCATCCAATTGTAATTTATTGCAACTGTTTTGCCTCTTTATTTGCATATGCACATGCATGTTTGTATATCTGTATGAATAGCCATCATCAATAACTGTGTGAGAGCTTGTTTATGCGTGATTGTGGGCAAAAAACAGTATCGGAATATATGAAAATGACCACGACCCTTACTTGTGCATACTGGAGGGAGGGGTAGCACAAAAAACCTACACTACTCAGCAAACATTCTGCACAGTGCATGAACTAATATTTCAAGGAAGAACTCAAACTAGTTCGAGATTGACTAGAATTGGACCAGTTCTAGAATGACCAACTAGAGAAGTGTGCCAAAGAAATATATTTTCTAATGCTCTTTTTTACGATTCACTAATACATTTTTTGAACGAAATTTTCGTTCTTGCACAAACCTCAAAATTAAAAAAGTTTTTCTAAATAAAACATAATCCCTAAAAGAATGCCTTATTCAGTAAAAGCTTTCGTGCCAGATGAAGTAAAATTTCATTGTAATCTTTAGGTCGCGCCCAACTGGAAAACAAGCACATTTTGTACAAGATGGCGCAAAATTAATCACCCAACTTTGTTTTGATTTAGTTTTTACTAGATAGCTAGGTAATTGAAATGGATGAATACCACTCCAGCATTTCCCAAGTAACACTAAAGCGCCGTTTTTATACCTTATGAGATCTCCAACAGGAAGACATCTACAGCCAACCAGAGCTGTTTGTGTAAGGGAGAAGATTGATGGGACTGAGGTTGGTGCACTGTGCCAGGCTGTCGAAAAAAGGATACATCAATCGTTTAGTTGTCAAGCCCGGAAATTTATAAAGTGCTTCACCGAAAGGTCTCCACAACTTCTGATTGGGGGTTAAATGGTAAATTTAGCTTTTTCGCGTGTGAGCCGATCGTTCAATTACCGGTAAATACAGCCACGAGTTTGGAAATTGAATAGCTTGGAGCTCCCAGGATTATTGGCGGTCTACGTATTGTACAGGGTTGCCAATATTCGACGGACCTATCTGGCAACCCTGTATCTTTTGACAGATACATCAGATCGCTTAATGACATACCGCGTTGAAAGCGTCAGTTCAAGCAGATTTTTACCATGGAACAGTACACGCCACGCGAGCGCTCCCAAATTGTTGAAATTTACATTCAACAAAAGAAGTCAATTGTGAAACTCGACGTGCGTATAAAAAATTAAATAATGTGAAAAGTGCGCCCTCTAAGAGCACCATTAAAGGTGAGTACAAAAGGTTTTCGACTGGTGATGCTCTTTCTAATCCAAAGAGGCCAAATCAAAACCGACCAAGGCGTCGGACTAGGCTAAGGACATCCCAAAATCGCCGTTCTCAGCAGTTGGGCATTGCTCGGACCACTTTACAACGAATTATCCGCATTGATTTGCATTTGTTCCCGTATAAGATTCTATTGACGCAAAGATTGTTGCCTGCGGACAAGCCTCACCGATTGGAATGGGCCCAAAGAGTCATCGAAATCCGTCGGGTCCGTCGAATATGGGGAACCCTGTACTGGGGCCAAATCGTTTTCGAAATAGCACACGAAGAAATTGAGCTCCAACTTTTCTGCCCTTTCCTGAGAAATAAGTTGTGCGGATGCTGATGACCGGGTAGAAGATCTCTGAGACCAATTTCGTATTCTTTTTGGCAAGCTCATCAACAAATGCATTTCCCTCTATGTTCGTATGTCCTGAAAACCAGTTTAGAGAAATGTTACCTGCACACCCAAGAGATCTGATTTCCTTTTTACCGGAGTTGACTAGTTCGGATCTTCACCATGGCAGTGTCAGTGCCTTGATCATGGCTTGGCTAGCAGAAAAAATGTTAACATCTCCCTCTCTCTCATGTTCCCTAAGCATTTTGCATACCTGCAGGGTTGCAAAAGTTAGGTTAGGTTATAATGGTTGTCCAGAAAGTGGGCCCACTTGAACGAAAAGTTCAAATTCATCCTTTGTGATACCATTGCTAGGGAAAATAGGTGGAGGCAACCCATAGGACGAAAGGAGAGACGGAGAGAGGAGAGGGTAGGGTGAAGGAACGGGGAGTTGAGTATTTGTGGATTACGAACGGTGACTGGTTTGCGGTTATGATAGCCATTTGATGCTGGTGATCAAGTTCATCAGATGTTTGATATCAAGGCCTGCTATATCAGCAGGTGTAGGAAAGTAGTGAGAACCAAGATGCTTAAATCTTAGTCCCGTGAGAGCTGGGCAGCTAAGGAGAAGGTGCTGAGATGATTCCACCTCATCTTTCATACAGTTGACGACAAAATGCTCGAAGTATACAAGTCTCACGGCGAATCACAAAGACTTCTTCCTGAAAAATACAAGTAGTATTCGGCAGGGTTGAGGAAATAAATAAATTGGCTAATTTAGATAAAACCAAAAGCTCCGACTCCCGATTCAATCGTGGAACCGTCATTGAAGACAGAGGTACCAGCTTCAGTACAGATAGTTCCTACTTACTACCTAGTAGGAAAGATTGCCCTGGCACTATCCATAAACTACAGGTTGCAGATAGAGAGGTCGGTACGAAGTTGACAGAAATACGGTATTAAATGGTTGAAAATGCTACCATGTTCCTTGATAAATTGGCCCCAAACTCTAAACTGATTTGCATTTTGAGCAGCGCTGGATACCAAAAAATAAATTTGAGTGCTTTATTTGACCTTTACTTGCTCAATTGCTTGTCTGTTCCACAGCTATCTAATTCTCAAAAATTATAGATTTTTTAATAGGGTGATTAATTTTGCGCCACCTTGTATAAAAAAAAATCATATCTAGAGAAATGAGAAACAGTCGATAACAACAAACTTTGTGAGAAGAAAAAATTTAAAAGAATCTGTTAATAATTCGAATAAGACATGACAGATGAGCTGGACAAATCTGACATATCTACTGCTGATTGCATTTTTGGCCCAGGCAAAATTGATTCTTATTCCTAATTTAAATTTGAATTTGTATGTGGGTAGATTGGAGGATAGATAAATTCATTCGATTTTCAGAAAAATTTTACAAAACTATTTATGATACAATATTTTTTACTTCATTTCAATGAACTTTAAAAGTCGTCCGTCGAAAACTATTAAGCTATATTAAATTGTCTTTTCCTCGATTTCAAAGCTGCATTCGACAGCACGAAAAGGAGTTTCCTGTATGCCGCGATGTCTGAATTTGGTGTCCCCTGAAAACTAAAACGGCCTTGCAAAATGACGCTGCTGAACACCAGCAGCGCCGTCAGAATTGGGAAGGACCTCTCCGAGCCGTTTGATACCAAACGAGGTCTCAGACAGGGAGACTCGCTGTTGTGTGACTTCTTTCACCTGATGTTGGAGAGGATCGAACGAACCGCAGAACTTAATCTCTCAGGCACAATTTTTTATAAGAGCGTACAATTGTTGGTGTATGCCGATGATATTGACATCATCGGCCTTAACAACCGCGCTGTTAGTTCTGCCTTCTCCAAACCGGATAAAGAGGCAAAGCGAATGGGTCTAGTGGTGAACGAGGACAAAACGAAGTACCCCTGTCTTCAAACAAACAGTCGGCACACTGGCGTATCGGCACTCACGTCACTGTTGACAGCTATGATTTTGAGGTTGTAAAAGACTTCGTTTATTTAGGAACCAGCATTAACACCGATAGCAATGTCAGTCTTGAAATCCAACATGGAATCTCTCTTGCCAACAAGTGCTACTTTGGACTAAGTAGGCAACTGAGCAGTAAAGTCCTCTCTCGAAGTACAAAACTAACACTCTACAAGGCTCTCATCATGCCCGTTCTAACGTATGGCGCAGAAGCTTGGACGATGACAACATCCGATGAAGCTACGCTTGGAGTGTTTGAGAGAAAAATTCTGTGTAAGATTTTTGGACCTTTGCACGTTGGTAACGGCGAATATCGTAGGCGATGGAACGATGAGCTGTATGAGCTTTACGACATGTCGTCCGAATAGATACAAACGCTCCGGCTCTGTAAGTATTCGATGCGGTACCAGCTGGTGGTATTAGAGGAAGAGGAAGGCCTCCTCTGCGTTGGAAAGATCAGGTGGAGAAGGACTTGGATTCACTTGGTGTGTCCAATTGGCGCCGGTTAACACGGGAAAGAAACGACTGGCGTGCTTTGTTAAACTCGGCCAAAATCGCGTAAGCGGTTATCGTCCAATTAAGAAGAAGTTATTAAATTGTCGGAATTTTAAAGCGGCAGTAAAAAAATTTATTAATTTCCATTGAAAATCATTTACTCTGCTTAGAACCTGAACTATTTCGGTATTAGTAAGGACGGTACAGTGGTAATATTTTAATAGTGGGCATCGTCCAAACAAATATTAGATTTATTCTTTCTCATTTAAGTTATATAAAGAGCAGTAATGCTATTACTTCTTTCAAACTTAAATCCATAATTGCTTTGTAAACTTATTCAAAAATGGGTTGATGGAGTCACACTTATTTGATAATTTCTCTCCGGAAATTTTAGCCATCGTATTCCGTGCCTCCTTTTAAAGCGTGCAACCCAACCATTGCTAGCGTGGAAGTCTCCAGGCTTTTCCTGTATTTTGGTATGCAATAAGATGGCTTTTCCTTTGTAGGTTTTTGGCTCTTTGATCCGCAAGCTAATTGAACAACGCCTTTCCATTTTAGTAAACACAGAAATCTTTAGAGTTTCCCTTACCTGGACCGGATTCAGATGGCGTAAAAACTTATTGGGCGGTATTTCCCCTAAATTGGTTCAGCGGATTCAATTAAAAAAAATACCAGAATGACATCGACGGTACTTCCAACAGCTCTATTCTCAAAACTACAGCGTGTTTTTTTAGAGGTTAGGTTTTCAAGTTGGCACTACTTTTTTCGTAGATGGTCTTTTTGACAGCTGTTACTTGATTTATGCTCAGTTTGGTTTGCTATTTCATAATGAATAGACTGACACCTGAACAACGTTTGCAAATCGTGCAAATTTACTACGAAAATAATGGTTCGGGTCGCGCGACGCATCGCGCGCTGCGTCCAATATTCGGTCGACATAATCGTCCATCAGAGTCACTAATTAGATTAACCATGGATCGGTTTCGCACCACGTTTGCTCTAGTGGATAATACGCATCCTCAGAGACGTCGTACAGTGAGCACCGAAGACGCTATTGCTGCTGTGGAGCAGAGTATCGAAGAAGACCCGAATGAGTCCATCCGCCATCGCGCGCAGCAATTGGAGATGTGCCCATCCACTTTATGGAAGATTTTGCGGAAGGATCTTGGTTTGCGGGCTTACAAAATCCAACTCGTGCAAGAATTGGAGCCGAACGACCATCAAGCGCGTCGCACGTTCGGTGAATGGGCCCAAAACGAGAAAGCCACCGATCCCGATTTTCACAAGAAAATTTTGTTCAGCGATGAAGCTTACTTTTGGTTGAATGGGTATGTCAATAAGCAGAATTGTCGCATTTGGAGTGAACACAATCCACAAGCCATTGCTGAGACGCCGTTACATCCTCAAAAAGTCACTGTTTGGTGGGCTCTATGGGCAGAGGGAATCATTGGTCCATATTTCTTTAAAAATGAAGCCGGCCATAATGTTACAGTCAATGGAGAGCGCTATAGAGCCATGATTAATGACTTTTTCGTGCCTGAATTGGACGATTTGATGTGGACGACCTTTGGTTCCATCAAGACGGCGCTACATGCCATACAGCCAACGCAACAATCGATTTATTGAAGGAAACTTTTGGTGAGCGCATTATCTCGCGCCGTGGACCTGTGGCGTGGCCTCCAAGATCGTGCGATATAACACCGCTGGACTATTTCTTGCAGGGCTATGTGAAGTCGCTTGTCTGCGCAGATAAGCCCGAGACGATTGACGTCTTGGAAGAGAATATTCGGCGCGTTATTGCTGACATACGGCCCCAATTGCTGCAAAAAGTGGTCGAAAATTGGGCCTCTCGGCTGGAATTTATTCGAGCCAGCCGCGGCGGCCACTTGCCCGAAATCATTTTTAAAACATAATGGCAAACCCTTATCTTTATAATAAAGCTAAATTCTTGGCCATAACATTAAACTATATACGTTTTATTTCATCTTGAAAGCCTAACCTCTAAAAAAAACACCCTTTACAACGTAGAAAGGGCAAAAGAAAAAGACAAAACAAAAAATGTTACAAGTATCGATGTAAAAATTTTCTGATGTCGCAGTCCTCTGCGAAAAAAAAAATTGTTTCGGAAGTATCGAGTTCCTACTGTAAATCGTATAAGAATCGCCGAATCTGCCCACATAAAACCGCATTTAAACTGGCATTACTTCATATGAGCAAATGTGCATCTGCGCAGAAAAAGTCAATAAACTGCATGTGAGCCGATATTTCAGTTAAAATTTGGCAGAAAAATATGCGGTGAATGATGTTAAATATACATCCAGATATATTCAATAAATTTACATAGGCGCCAGTATCGGATCTGTGTGCGTGTGTATTATTCCGTCAATACACTTATATATTGCAAATGCACTTCCGCTAGGTATACAAGTACTTGCCTCTATATACACACACCACCACATGTGCACACACACACTCACACCCATTCGCGCACATGCACAGTCCATATGTGGCCAGGCGCCTTCGTCTCATTGCCAGTTTGCCTGCGTCGAAATTGGTTTGTGTTCGACTTAATTGTTTGCTGTCGGTAAACACTTCGGTTAGTGATGGAAGCAATTGTGGTAAGAAAATACAGACAACCACTGAAGAAACAAATTAAAATAAAAAAAGAAAATAAATTTGAAAATTACTTCTTATGTATGAAACGTTTTATATATAAATGCGAAAGTTTGCTGTTCTGTTAGTAGT
>JAYXIM010047540.1:0-21424 GCA_037575425.1 Anastrepha fraterculus
CTTCTCTATGAATTAATTTTTTCTGCACAACTAAGTGGACCAAACAAAAAACAGCAAAAGAGTTTTTTAACCTGCACCATTTTTTTTCATGCAAACGAGCATAAACTTTAAATTAGTTGATCGATACTTTACGAGACCTCGATCACTACAGCTATCTACCGAAAAAATAATGGGCTTCCTTTGCCCCAAACTAATATTTGACACTTATGAACTATAAAGCTGCAGTATACAAACAGATAAGCAATAGAGCCAAATAAATAAAGATTTAAATCCAAATAGAAATTTCCATCACTCAAAATATTTTTGTGTTTTTTTTAGTAAAAAAGTGATTTAAAAACTAAATGGATGCTTAATTTTGCGCCTCCTTATATTTATATTTAATAGCCCGAAATTATATTTTACATTCATACATAATTTATATTAAAAAAAAAACTATTACAGCTTATTAGAAATTCTCTGCCAAACTGTGTCTAACTCATTTTTTTTAACAAAATTTAAAACTCCTTTTATTTCGCCTCCTTTGCCATACGCTAACGAAATTCTGCGTGTATTTGTGTTAAGTGCTTTCGAACTAAAAATGCTTTACAAACTCCCAGGCTTCTTACTCGCTTGCCTTGTTTAACTAAGAAAAAATAAAACAAAAACAGAAACAAAAACAAAAAAAGGAGCAAAAAAAAAACAAAACAAAAAAAAGTTAACACAGAGTGCTACATATATTTGTACATCGGAATATAAAATCAAAAAATTGTGCATTACCAAATTGAAATCGATTTGTGGACCCATTTGACATTTTTCATATGTACATCAATCGAATATTTTTTGTGCGACACAACATCAAATACAATTTTTTTATGTGCAAGTGCTGTTGAAATGAAGAAATTAAAAAAAAAATGGAAAAATTAAAAAAAAAAAAAAAAAATTTAACAAAAAATTTTTTTTCAACAACCAAAATAAATGTAGCGACATGAAAATCAAAAGTTTCAATTTAAAGATAAAAATATATATCACAAAAAAAGTATTTATATATAGTATATTCATCTTGTGTCAGAGCTATCGTCACTGCAGCGTCACACCGTTAAAATTGCTTATATACCAAACATGCAACATGCAACATGCACCATGCTACATACTCCCCTACATGCATACATACATACATACGCGTACTATCGTAATCCTCCCGAGCTTACAAAAAATGCGCTTACAAATGACTTTTGTATGCTAAAAAGCTTCTGCTCATTTATACTTAAACATACAAACTAAAGCTTAAATACCGCCTCACAATCGCTCGCCCCCACAACATCAGCATTGTCGTAACGGAATAAGAAAAAGTGTGAACCCTGCAAAAGTGCAAATGAAATCGCTGCCAATCTATGCCTACCCAGCAGATAACGCTAAATCGTACAATCACAATTACCAACAAAGACCTGTTCAGAGACAATTTACACTATCACCTATGAAAATAATCGTCGTTACCTATATTTGTTTTGCCCAGCGCGCAGTACAGTGCTTGCATTTTTCTTTTTGAACCTCGCTGCCGGCTAATGCTTTCAATAAAATAAGAAAGAAATATTTGCAAAAAACGGTATGTTGAATGCCTAAAGAATATACAAAAAAACAAAAAAATCTTCCTTTTCCTACTCTTCCACTCCCCCAAAACCACATACTTTGTTTCTCTTTTTCTTACTCTATAAAAATCACTCACTATTTTCATAAAAATCACGCCATCCAACACAACCTTTTTTCATCAGTTAATTTTCTATAAAATTTCCTAAACAACCGCAATTTCATTCTAAACAGTCGCATTTTTCTACACTTCTAATTCGAGAGAAATCCTGTTGTTTATCACTTTAGGTCTACAATAGTCCACTACAGCGACTCTACTCAAGTTCAAACAAACAACTAAGAAAACAACTGGCATCTATTAGAAACAGCTTATGAAGCAAAGTACATCTCCGCGCAGAGGAACACGTCATTCACTATCATCGCCAGCAGATACGAATACTTTGAGCGCTGCAGCGTTGTCTTCCTCTCGCAGCTCATGACTTAAATAGCCCAGCTGAAAGATCTTCCTTGGCCGCCCATTGTGCCTTCGTGAATCTCAAAGGTGTACAGTTTGTTGTTCCATTGCCTGAGGTGCTTGTCGTTTTCCATCGTTGATGCAACTCCGACATGCTAAAGCATTGTCATGAGGCGGATCTTTACTACTCAATTGTCAATTGAGCTCAAAGTTGAACTTATTTGCAGGATACATTCTCAGATTTCAACATGGACACCACTAACGGTGCGAAAGATGATCCAAAAATAAAAATTCATACATAGAAGGAATGTATCGTCAAAATCCTATGTGTCCTCCAATGTTTTAGGAGTGATTTTTGCAGAGGAAGGATGTCAAATTTAAAACGAAAATGTAGAGATTAGAACTAGTAATAAAGTTTTGCTCCTTCGTTAGGTATAAAATAAGTGATGGATCAACAGCGCGGCAAAGGAATCTATCTAGCAAATTTTCATCTTCATAGATTTAGTTTATTCGACGTTGATTCGTTTTCTTACGTATTTTGCATGTGAATCTATAATAGCTTGTTTAAGTTTCGATCTGTAGATTATTAGTCTTGATTGGCGCGATAACTGCTTATACGATTTTGGCCAAGTTTAACAAGCGCGCCAGTCTTTTCCTTCTCGTGCTAATCGGCGTTAGTTGGAAACACCAAGTGAAACTAAGTCTCTTTCCACCTGATCTCTCTAACGCTAATAAAGCCTTCCTCTTCCTTTGCTACCGCATCGCAGCTGGTACCGCATCAACTACTTTCAGAGCCGCATCATTTATATCCATTCGGACGACAATATCTATCATCGAAAATCTTATACAGCTCATTGTTGCATTACCTACGATACTCGCCGTCGCCAACGTCCAATGGTCCCCACTCCAAGGGACACCTCATCGGATATTGTTATCGTTCAAGCTGCGTCATACATCAGGTCGGGCCTAATCAGAGCCTTTTGGAATGTTAGTTTTGTTTGTCGAGAGAGGACTTTACTATTCAATTGTCTACTTAGTCCAAAACAGCATTTGTTTGTTGGCAAGAGATATTCTCTGTTGGATTTCAGTAATCCATGTAGAACGAGGGTAGTTCCTCTTCCATAGCTTGCCTAAAAAACAAGAGTTTAGTGCATCATTAGCGACATCCACGACTGTTTTGATTAGCTCTAGACGTGGAACCGCTTCGCACTGTCGACAAAAACTCGAACATACGCAATATTAAGGCTCTCCGGCGGTCGCCGTAACCAAGTGGGATGTTGCGTAACTATCATCCGGGAATGCGTAGGTTCGAATCTTCGTGCATGAAACAGGAAAATTATAGAAAAAGTTTGTTCTTATATCGGTCACCCCTCGGCAGGCAATGTCAAGCTAGTCATAAAAACCATTTGTCATTCGGAGTCGGCTTAAAACTGTAGGTCCCTTTATCTGTGGAAAAATATCAAGACGCATGCCATAAATGCGGGAAGGCTATACGTACCTTTCCGAAGACGTTACAGCAGTCGAAGAGCTGTTAGGGAGAACGAAATTGTTTATCAACTCTTCTGTTAGTATCTCGCTGAGTTATTTTAGATCCTCAATCATAGCTTACCCCAATGCGATGAGGCGCATTGATATAAACAGATTTGATGAATTTTGTAAGAGGAGACCGCAGGCTAATCAATGAGTTTAGAATACGCCTCAAAGAGACTATGCCCGTTTGTTATTAAACACTTCTGCACAAAAAACAGCGCTAAAACTATAAACTGTTCTTCTTGATTAGTTTTGATAGTTAACACATAGTGGCGACAGCCTCGTGTTATAACCATTTAAAGAGCGTTTTTGTTTTACCTTTATTGAAAGTAATAAACTTTCATCTTTCTTTTTCGCCAAACTCTGGAAGTGATGCGAGTTTTCTAAGGACGAGCTTGGATTTAGCGTTCTTAAAACAAGCAATGATGACGGTCACATTCTCAAGATTTCTGAAAACTCCAGGTCATCATCATCACAGAAATTACAGCTCGGGGTGAGCCAGTGTTTCCTGCACAATCGCGCTTCATATGACTCGATTCATTGCGTCGCTTCTCCTAGCTTTTATAAGGCGGTACTCTGCATTAACATCGTCTGCCCATCTTCTTGGCGGTCTTTCACGCTTTTTACTGCTCACAATAAGGAAGATGAAAGCATTTTTCGTTGTCGTCCATCCTGAGTAGATGTCCACACAATTTCAGCCGCTGAGCCACTTAGCGAAACGCACAATATTTTGAGGTGATATCAGCTGTTCGATCTCATCAATGATTTTCATCATCTAATTTTGTAAGATCCATCAGCTTCCCTTACTGGTCCAAATAACCTTCTTAGGATTTTACGCACAAAGCGCCGAAAGTAGTTCTTTGTGTTAGATGTCAGTGCCCATGCTTCGCAGCCATATGTTGCTACTGGTCTTATTAGCATTCCGTAGATTTGTAGCTTACACGACCTCTATAGTAATTTATTTTTGAGAAGTTTCAGTGGAGCAAAATAACTTCTATTAGCAACTTGCAGTCTATCATTCACGCCGATTAGAGGGTCTACAGACTGCTAAGGTTTACACCCCAGTATTTAAAACTCTCCACTTTGTAAAAAATATGAGGGCCGACCTCCAGGTGTCTTTAGCGTGTGGCGCTTAAAGACCTAGCGAAGTATTTCGTCTTATTCATTTTCGGTTAGAAAACCAACATTTCATTAAAAATTCCTACTTACCACACTTTGTGTCAAAAGTTATTTTATTTTGCCATCTATAACATTTGCCAGCTATTTCATCGCATATTTATACATAAATATTTTCACGAACATGATTTCTCCCTCATCGTTCTCATATAAGCCTTTCCTTCTCATATGCGCTTACCATCCCTCTTACTCCATACGAATATTCCCATCCTCTTCTCTTTAAATATTATCCTATCCTCCTTACGTGGATTCCCTTCCTTTTAATCCATTTAACTAAATTTCGTTCCTAAATCTCCTATCATATAGTATCGCCTTCGGCGTATGAACCTGTTCCCGGTTGGGTTGACAATTTGAATGGGCCTACTGGTCTTTTAGTGGGCGCCGGTAAAGGTGTTATACGTTCTATGCTCATCGATACGCGTTTCAAATCCGAGGTTATTCCGGTCGATTATGCCATCAATGGACTTGTCGTAATGCCCTACGATTTCAATAAGCAGGAAACGCGGTATGCAAACCTCAGCATTTTCTTTACTTTTGAAAGGAAAAAAACCTAAACTTGTGCATTTACCAATTACTCTAGTCCGGCAACAGTACCAATTTTCAATATAACCGCAGCCGAGCATCGCAAATTACAATGGGGTGAGGCCATCGAGATGGGCAAGAAAATTGGCTATGAATATCCTATGGAGCTGTGCTTGTGGTATCCGGATGGCTGTATTACCACAAATCGACTTCATCATCAGATCAACGTTATACTTTTCCATTGGTTGCCGGCATATTTCATCGATTTTCTACTGCTTATATTGGGTCAGAAACGTTTGTAAGTGTAACCACTCTTTGAGAGAGAATCGATCGTAATAATTGCTCAACACTGACGAGATCTCAATCAATTTTAGCATGTTACGTGTACAGCGGCGTATTCAAATAGGGCTTGAAGTTCTGCAATTCTTCTCAATGCGTTCATGGGTATTCAAGTCTACGGCGTTCGATGGGCTCTGGAAATCACTAACTCCGGAAGATAAGAAAATGTATGTACCTAAGCGCTAAAAAGAACTATGAAATTTATATTTCCCAATGTGAGATGAATTAATGTGAGCAACTCCACACAGTTTCAACATGGATATGGATCCCAAGGAGTCTATTCAAGAATATATGCTCTCCTGCTTGCATGGTGGACGTCTATATCTGATGAAAGAGACACCTGAATCACTGCCGCGTGCACGTCGCAATCTCAAAATGTGAGCATAGAGAGTGGGCAATTAGAGAGTGTAACTGTGTCAATGAGCCTTAGAGTGCATTAGGGCGGGTGAATTTTGTTTTCGACATACTTCCTAGCAGATTCGGATCCGACATAACATTCTAAACAAAAAAAGTCTATTAGAGCACAACTCTAAAAGCAGTTTCGAGTCAGCCAAAGCTATCTTTAACTCCCCGTTGGCCACCGTTTTTAAAACCTTCGGTTGGGCATTCAGATCTGGCCTTTTTTTGGTCTGTTCGAGGATCCGTTTTTAAAGGTTCTATCTATAAATCGATAGAAAATTAAGTTTTAGGAAGCTACTTGGAACCACAAGTCGTTAGCTATAATAGGAATATGTTAAATTCACGGCCAAAGTCGAAGAAGTCTGGTCAGACGCGGGTGCCGAACGGAGGGTTAATTAATATGAAGTTGATATGAAAATTAATATTAACCAAAATAGTATGAATTTTAGCTTTTTAATACAAATCAGTTGTTGATGTTTGTTTAGTACGAAGAATTTATTTTTGATATTTTGATGTCCTTAGAATGGCGGAACAAATCAAATTAAACGTAATTTTTCTATGTTTTTTGCGGAGTCATTAAGTGCAACAACACCAAATAAAAAAAGGTAATAAAATCAGTTCATAGTAAGACTCCTTCGGTACTTTGCGCCTCCGGCCAGCGCTCTTGCAAATAATAATAAAAATAATAGTCATACGGCAAACTTTCACTTAGCAAACATACACTTTATCACAGAATCTTCTCCATGAAGTCCGCTTTTCTTTCCTAATTTCTTTCAAATAATATATTCCCAATTCTGACTTGTACTCGTACAGTTCGCATGCTGAGGGCGATTTATTCGTTTTTGCTCTATTAAAAAAGCTGCCAATCGCAACCCTTAGTTCAGAGAGCTCAGTTGCCCCACGACAGTCGGTTCTACGTAACCGGAACGACTCGGTTTTATATTCCGCCAGTAATTGTCACTTCAGCAATGTTTATGCTGCTATAACAACAACAACAACGGGTTCTGCTTCTTAGGAGACGGTATTACTGGGCAAGAGCTCTAAAAGTCACTATTGCAAGCAGAGTTGAAAATCTCCAGCAGCGTATCCATTTATCCACCCGAAAGTACGCTATTCTTCAATATGTGTAGATCCCAGTTCGCACACCTCAGAAGTATTTTTGTTGGCCGAGTTGTGTTGAGAGTGAATTTAGTAATCATCCCATTTAGCACCTTTCAGTTGGAGATTTGGTAGTTCATATTAATTAAAGATAACTTCTTTTAAAAATTGGTGCTTTTGAAATTGTCTTTAATGAATGTTTTTCATAGAATTTAATGTTGCAGCTGAATCTGCTTGAAAGTATATCGAAATCGTTCCCTACAATTTAACCCGTCTTAATGCACGTACATGAAAAGTGAGATTTAGCTCAGAGTAAATTTGTGTATGCTTAAAGAATTGCATAACTCACGGATTCTTACTCGTAATGAGAACTCGTGCTCAGTGGGAGAGTTTGAATTTATGTTACATAGATAAAAATGTTGAAAGAGAGTTAAGAAACTCGTATACAAACAAAATGCAAGCTTAACTGAGAAAATTGTGTCTGCGGCTCATTAACTTAGCACTTCTATGTATGTTTGTATGTATGTACATATTTGCCTTTTACAGCCTGTACGTGTTGGATCGCTTCTGTAAGACTGTGATATTAGGCCTGTTGGCATATTGGCTGTATAACCGCGTAGCATCCTTTATCAGCGGTTAGAAGTGGGTTGAGAGATTCGTGCATATGGAGAATCAAAGAGCGAGAGCAGCTGAATGCTGCTGAATGAATTTTGTTGTTATAAAACTTAACGCGCGGAATTTTTTGCTTAAATTTGCTTTATTTGCACAAAGTGAACATACTTAACAGTTATGCATATTATTATATCTTGGTATGTTTGTATATAAATTTACTTGTATAGGTTGCATTGTTTAGGTTTAAGTGACACATATGTACGTTTATACGTGCGATTATTTTTGATATGAATAAAAAATAAAATGGCATATTTTTATGCAAATAAAATGAACAAACTTTTGATATATTTGTTTTTATACGTACAAGTACATATACAAGTGGTCTGTAGAAAAAATGTTGAAAGAGAGTGGACAGTTTAATAAATTTTATGCTGGTAATTCAAGCCTGAAAAATCTGACCATATATTTGTAAATCCTTTAATCGATGTTTGAAATGAAACTCCTTAGGTGTCGATGGACGAGCGAGAATGGAGAGTAAAATTTCAAGGTCATGCAACGTTTTGGATATTATCGTTCCGCGAGAGAGAAAAAAGATATAACGTAGAGGAAAAGGAGAGAGAAAGCTATACCTTTTATGTATCCTAGATAGATACACTTTAGGTAATTTTTCCTGAGTTTTTCCTTGTGGTTGCTAATCTCTAGTGAGAAATAACACTGCCTACTTTTTGGCGCGTTTGTTGGTGCAAACTTGTAGGAAATATATATTTGGTGCTTACTTTTTGGCGTTATATTTCCTTGTGCCTACTGCTTGGGGCGTTTTTTGGTCCCAATTTGTTTGGCGTGTTTTTTTTTTGTGCCTACTTTTTGGCGCTTATTTCCGTTTCCTGGCTAGTGCTTGTGCGTTGCTGCGGTCCTGGAATCGCTGCGTTTGTGCGAGTGATAAACGCTCGGAGTAGTGTGTGTTGTTGCCGCGGTTTGTGTCCGGCGTTTACCTACACCGCTCGACCCTTCTCCTGTTTTTGTAAATTTTGTCTATTTGTATTCTCTGCAAATGTTGTGAATTTATTTAGATACATATTCTTTCTCTCTCTCTCTCTCATTTTTTCTCGGGTGTCTCCCTCTTCCTTTGTCTGCCTTGAAAGTTTCACTTCTGTTATGTGTACTACGCTACACGCACTTTTGTTTACTTGTCAAAGTACCTACAAATTCAGTGAGTGCGTGTAAAAATGCTTCAGAGTATTCATACCAATAACAAGTGAAAGTGAAAAAGGCGTGGCCAGAAGCTCCTAGAGACTGGTACCTTCTAAAACACTCAGACTAAAAAGCCCATTGCATTCGAAGCTCTGAAAAGTTAAAGGGTTGATAGTCGAGGCGAAAAAGAGAGAAGTGACAGAGAAAAAGAGATAGGATAGAGTAGAGTCGGAGACAGAGATAGCTAGTTCTGTTAGAATTTTCGAGATTCTTTCGCAGATCTGAAAATATCCCCCAGTTTAAGAGAACAAATTTTACTCGCTCTCATGGCATCGCAACCAAAAATTCGTAGCCTTGCTCTAGCAACGGCAGGACACTCACAGAGAAAATGATCAGTGCTATCCGCCTCCTCCAAGCATGAAAGGCAAATGGGGTATGCAATGAATCCAATGGTGATCATATGCGGACCCCGTGGATTGTTTCCTGTATTAATACCACCCATCAACCGAACGTATTTTCTACCATTTTTTTTGAAGTGAGCTCGACAGTTTTCTGTTCGCGCTTGTCACAAAACACTTTGCAGTTTTGCAGCGTTCTAGACAGGACCGTCACTCTTTATGTAAATTCATCAGCGATGTCATTCCCTTGAAGACTGCGGTTTCCTGGAATCCATATAAGTACCAGCTTATTCCGTCTTGGGCATAAGACCGTCCTTGTGCACCAAACTTCTAGTGAATTTAGAGCTGTGTCTAGTTCGCAATTATTCTCTTTCTAAATAAGCTATATTTAAGTTAGACGGCTGTTTTACCTACAGTCAAGTAATGGTATCGTCCATTAAGGTAACATACAAAACACACAATGATGCAAGTAAAGGTTCGAAAGAAAATTAGCTTAAGGAGAGTGGGGGAACCGGTGATAGCAGGCCTGATACCTAAGCTTTTGGGTGAGCGCTTTGTGGCTAAACGTCTTTGGGTGAATTTATTGAGCCTTGGGGCTCGATAACTGTTGAAACCACTTCGTCTCTCTAATAAACGCTGCAATACTGAGAATGGCTGCAGAATTTAAATCTACCAAACATCTAAAGAAGAAAGAGTTTAGACAGCGATGTCGCGTTCAGGCAAGTGCCAGAACTTTTGAGCACTCTTCTGTTTTTCCTCGTCCATGCAGCTGCAAAGAGAAGTCATTATGGGAAAACCCACAAGTGAGGATGGAAACAAGCTCTGCCAAATGTAGATGCATGCAGGTCAATCCAGCATCCAGGTAGGAAGCCTTGTTTTCAAATAGTACATCTCCCTCAAGCCTTCGTTGAGGGAATGTGAGAAGAAAAAGATATACTGGGGTCCAATGTAGATGTACACAGGCCAACCTAGCGGAAATGAGTTGATAGGAAGTATAGTAGTTCCTGTAGCAGAGTTTTGGAGTGTCTAGGAGTTTTACTAAATCTGTAGCCCAGGTCTCATAGTCTTATTACGGCAACGGTAGCCGCAAACTTGCCTGTAATGTCTTCTAATGAGAGTAGCCGACAAAATCTTCTTCAGCGAGTTCCACAAAGCAAGAATTACATAAAAATTATTGACTTCATAATAGTTTCATATAGTCAATGTAACAAATTACGGGTCTCAAGCCACCTGTCGTACTCTGGATATACAACTTAATGGATCTGCCTATTTTGACAGATGGCTGCCTAGTTTGGTGGGTAGCTTTTCGGAAGGGCCATAACACCACTGAATTAGAGAAAGTGCAGAGAATTCCATGTATTGGCATCATTGGGGCATGTAGAATATGCCCCACTGCCGCCCTTAACGCCATTTTGTACTTACTTCCCGTTGATCTTCAAGTACAAACCATTGCTGCTCAGAGTGCTATTAGGTTGAGGGGGTTGGCCTCTGAAGGCAATTTCCTGTAGGACATGGTATCATTTTGAGGCAGATTTCTTCTTCCTTCTCTGCACTTCGCACTGATCTCTCCATCCGCTGAGTTGGAGGGTTGTGCTATCCTATGTTGTGTTTGGGCTACTTTTCCAAGAAGGCTAAATTTGAATGAGGGGAGAGTCTGCACGAACATAGGTACCTCTGTTTTCACCAACGGATTCAAGATGGAATCTGGAGTTGGAGTGGGTGTTTTCTCTAGATCAGCCAATATTTCAGTCTCCTTTAAGCTGCCGAAAACTAGTAGCGTTTTTAAGCAAAGGTCTTTGCAATCCTGCAGGTATGCCAAATGCTTAGGAATCGCAGTTGGGAGGGAGACATAAATATCTTTTCACATAGTCAAACTGCAATCAAGGTGCTGTCGTCGCCATGTTGCAGCTCTCTTCTGGTCAATTCCTGTAAGGAGAAGATCAAACGCCTCGAACGTGCAGGAAACATTTCTTATATCTAGGTTCCTGGGTACAGGAATATACAGGAAAATGAAATTGCCGACAAGCTTGCCAGGAAGGGGTCGACAGAACCGGTTTCAGCTGTCACCCTCTCAGACATCGGTGTCCCCTTGGCCGTCGATAAAGGGAAACTACACAATTTCTTTCTAAAAAAAGCGCAGGACAGATGGACGTCTGCCTCATCGTGTGCTATTTCGAAAACACTATGGCCTCAATACGATATAAACAAAACACTTAAGGTGATGGGAATCCCCCGCTATTCAATTCCCAAACTGGGTTTAATTTTGTTTTTTTTTTTGACGTGATAACGTCTTATAATTCGATTTAGCGGGCTTCACGCACGAAAAAATGTGTCGTTACCTTGCTCATTTGTCGTTACCTTGCTCATTGCCATTACCTTGAATGAACTGCAAGCGAGAGCGCGAAACGAACGACAAAGAGCACAATCGGCCCCCGCATATATATGTATGTGTATGTATGTATATGCGCATTTGTATATAAATTCACATACTTGTATTCGCATATGCCTTCTTCCTGTGTGCATGGTAATGAACCATTTCTCTGTTGAGAATAGGACGATGATAGAAAAAGTAGGAAATGAAAGAGAGTGTTTCGAGTGTAAAGTGTCTTGAAAAAGGCAAATCGATGATGGTGCCTCTTAGTGTTATTGACTTATTAACGTCTGATGCACAATCGAAGTTGAAGATATCTTTCATGAATTTGATAAATGTTTCGTCATTTTTCACGTTTGTGTAAATGTAACTTGACCTATTCCATTGCAATTCCATTTACCTCCTCCTCTATATCCATACAAAATATCTATCAAACAAATAAAATTAAAATTTTGTTTTGAAAATTGCAACCCTTACATCAGTATTTTTTTATGACGTTGTCACGTTAAACTATCGTCAGTAAACCGACTTTACAGACAACTTCATTTATTTTACTTCTCTTCTAATTCTTTAAAATTTGGTTAATTGACAGCACTTCATAATATTGTTGTTTTTAAGGGTATTAGGGCTTAAAACGTCTAATGCATCATCAGAACTATCGTCGCAGCAATGGCATGTCCGGAGACTAAAAACTGCCCCTAATTTTTTGGTGAATCTCGGTGAAAACATCAAAATTAAGAAAAACATTTTTCTAATAGCGGTCGCCCCTCGGTAGGCAATTATAGCATATATACATTTTTTGAGACCCTGGTAGTTAATTCTGATCGGAGTTTGGATTTCACGAATTTTACATCGAACTCATAGGAATCATTGTGGGGCATTTTATTTGGATAAAAACGTAACAAATTTGTGATGAAATAATAGCACAAAAATTAAAAAGGAACTCAGGTACATTTAGTCAGGGCCACAAATAATCCTTCTAAGAGACTTCTAGAATGGCAAAAATGCCTTTACGAAGATGTTGCAGGAATTCTAGTTGTAGAAATAATGAAAAGGAGAAACGATTTCTTATCTTTTCTGTAATTATGTCGTTCTGGTTTTTAGGGAACTTAGGCACTATGGTGAATATTTGTGTAAAATTATAGATCATTACTCAAACGGGGTACACCTGTTCAAGCCATATAAAACATATAAAAAAATTATAAAACCAACCCCAAAATGTCACGGCTTTTGCTTTTTGTTCAGTAAGTTATTTCTATCAAGCGCCTGTGGTGAGTCATTAGCTTGAGTTAATGTTTTAATTTAAAACAGGTTGCAATAAAAAAAAAAATATAAGTTAAAAAAATTAAACCGGCTGATTGACGATTGAATTTTTCTTATATCTAAGTTTACTGATTAAATTCTATTTCCGGTTAAAAACTTTTGTTGTAATAGTTACGCGTCTGTGCTTCAGGTGTGTGCTGTTCAAGAAGGAGTGAACTTTGTCGTGGAAAACAGGCGAAGAGCCAGATCTGTACCTGTCTGCAGCGACAGCAAACTTGCGCTCCGGCCCTCCAACCACTTCAAGTGTAGTTGAATCCTGTAAATCCAGGTAGAACTATGCCGGTAGGCATAATAGCCTGATGCTAACATGGGTCCCCGGACACGTGGGTATCGCGGATAACGGTACTTATGACTCTTTAGCTAAGATGAGCTCTGAGGGCAACTTCTTTAGCTTGGAGTCCGTTCTACCGGTCTCTTCTGCAGCCATCCAAGCCCCGCTTAGCAAATGGGTTACTTCAACCCACAAGCGAGGCAGGCTGAGAGAGGCTGCAGATGGACAAAAGTGATGTTACCTGTCATGTCCGACCGACTGTCGCAGTTCCTCCTGTCACAAAGCAGAGGGGATTGTAGGCAGCTGGCTGGACTGATGATGCGTCACTTTCTATGGGCAAAGCAAATGAAAAAGGTGGGCATCTCAGACAGTGCACTCTGCTCAGCATGTAGAGAGGGAGATGAGATGGCGGACCACTTTCTACGCGTCTGCCCGGCCTTCGCTCCAGTCAGGGTTGAAGTCTTTGGCACTGATTTGCTAAAACGAGACTACTCTGATTTCTTCGGTGGTCGAGTAGATTTAAAAATAATAGTAAAAAGGGCATCCGAGTACAGTACAATGGATTTAATGTGCTGTATTTGCTAGTTGTCCCGACAAAAAAAAAATAGTTACGCGTTTCGTCTTTATTTACGTGTTTATAAATAGTTTGCAATAATTCATGTAATAAAAAAAAAAATAATCCTCTGTGAATGAAACTTCCCAAAAGCATTAGAATGGCTGCACTTACACACAGAAATACCAACAAATACATAAACAATATTGTTCTTCTTATTTTTACAATTTTTATGCATAAACATACTTATTTTTTATACGAATACGCACACATACATACATAAACATATATCAACTAGGAAAACTTCACACACTCTCAATAGACTCATGCATGTAAATTGAAACCAAACTCACACAAGCGCAATCAACATCTCACTCACACCCAACAACCACCTACTCACACAACCACACATACTTACATACATACACACATACATACATCTCTCAGCCAACTAATAATATTATTGTGGCGCGGTTCACTGGTAAATATTTGTGTGTTTCAAGAATTTTCAATGAAATGTTTTTAAAATAATTTTATTATTTTTAAATTTTTTCCAATAATCCTCTTACGACAACAAATGTGCAGTTTCTCCCGCTGCATTTGAGCCACAAAAAGGTTGGGTGGACAACTTGAATGGACCCACAGGTCTAATGATTGGCGTTGGCAAAGGTGTCATACGTTCGGTGCTCGTTGACGAGAAAAATCGCTCCGAAGTCATACCCGTCGATTATGCCATCAACGGCCTGATTGTGATGCCATACGAATTTTACAAGAGCAGAAGACGGTTAGTGAAATAAACGCTTGAAATGATATTTAAACAAATTATTTACCCCTGTTCTAGAGGCAACGAACACAAGTTTCCAATATTTTGGAGCAAAATTCACTCAATGGAGAATAACCGTTAAAAGTGTTCAAAATGTGGTGCTGCTTGCACTCTAGAACTGGGGTGATGGATTGCAAATTTCGGAATAATTATTTATTTGTATTATATTTTTCAGCCCCGCGGAGGTGCCAGTCTACAACATCACAAATGCCGATCATCGCAAGACGAAAATGGGTGAAGTTATTGGCATGTGCAAGCGTTTGGGGCGCGAATATCCACTCAATGTGGGTCTCTGGTATCCCGATGCTGTTATCACCACCAACAAGTTGTATCATCAATTCAACGTGCTAATGTTCCATTGGTTGCCTGCCTACTTTTTGGACTTTTTGCTTTTGATATTCGGACAGAAGCGATTGTAAGTCTGTTATTCGATTCGCGGTGTGTTTGAGTGAGATATTCAATTTAACATAGTATTTTTATTAATACCAAAGAATGGAAGTGGTGAGAAATTATGTAATATGGTACAATAGAGGGTGGTCCAAATACAAGTTTCTTTTTAAAACTTAGGTTTTTTGACAGCTCTTTGTGGTTAGAAATTTTGTTATAAATTTTCAGTACAATTTTTTGCTAAACGAAATGAGTTTGCCGCTAAAATCCATTCGAAGTTTAAGCTGTGCGCTAATTGAAAAGATGTCTTGCCTGAAATTAATCTTTACACAACGTTAGTGAAACTACTCTGGTACTGAACAACACTCACGATCTTCGTCGTCATAAGGTGCTAGTGCCAAACTAGTTTCGCAGTTTAGAGAGGAAGTAGAATCGCTTGGTCATTGGCTTCAAATTACTCTAATATGGATTCCCGTATGAGGGGGTTTAAACTGCTTAATGCATCATCAAAGCTGCCGTCGCATCAATGGTACGTCCGGGAACTAAAAAACTCTCCCTCGTTTGGAACCGTCGCCCAGCCTGGAAACGCTTTCGCATTACTTCAGTATGGCGTTCCATCTTCCTTATTACAAAGAAATTTGCCTCGTCCAGGTCCCGCTTTTTATGCGGTTAATTCTTATCCCGAAAACATCTAGTCGATTACATTTTCAATGGCTTTGTGATCGACTGCATTCTCCAGCGTTCAACGTTCTTGTTCCCCACGCGTGCATTGGAAAAAGGTGTGTTCAGCGTCATCTTTGGCGGCATCCCCGTATATGCATTTGTGGTATATGCATCCGTATAAGAGAACGAAGACCGTGGCAGCCATCATTATTTTCCGTTCCCTTTGGGTTACACCCCATATGATTATCATTAGTCTACTGAGTGGGGTTGCCATCTTAGCGGCTTTCTCTGCTGCGTATTTTATTTGGCCCCAGAAGGTTAGTCTTGAGTCTTATGCCTAGGTACTTTAGAACTTTTTTTGTGATTAGCGTACTTGAGCGAGATTGCATGCTAAATTCTAACATGATGTGCTTCTTGTAAGAAGTATTAGCTCCATTTTGTCTGTGGCTAATTTGAGGCCACGTGAATCTAGCCATGTTTGCGTTCGTATCATTACTTGGTTAAGTTTTCTACGAGCTTCGTCAAGGTTTTGTGCTGTGATGACTGCTGCGATATCGTAGAATATCTCGTCATAACTAATGTTCTACAAGTCGGGACCGAGAATTGATATTTGTGCCGCTCCAGATGTGACTTGCGAGAATCCTCTGGAGTTTGATAGACGAGTTTGCAGTCTTGTAAATAATTCTTCATTATGCGCTGTAGGTAAGCCGGAATTTTGAACTTTAGCTCTAACACCGCCCATCTTACGCTATTGAAAACGTTCTTTACATCTAAGATGTCAAGGAGGACTATGCTTCTGGGTTGAATTTGGCCCTTTCCGTTGCTTTTAAGCTGTTTATGACAGTTTCGGTTGTCCCTATTGTAGACTTTTCACATCTCAAGCCGAACTGTCTTGCTAATTGTCCCCCAGTGTTATCTATGGCTATGGCCAGTCTAGGCTTGATCAATCTTTCAAGGAGCTTGCCTACTGATGCTGATGGGAGGTTCGGGTTGCCTTCCCCTTACTTACTAGCACGAGCTGCTGCTTTTTCTAGATTTTTAGGTAAGTTCCCTCTCCTAGGCAGCCGTTGTACATGTCTAATAAGACTCGTGGTCGCATTTTTTGCGATTTCCTTGAGAAGTAAGCTGGGACTTTCAACGTCGGAGCATTCACTTGTAGCGTTCGATTCTACGAATTAATCTCTCCATCTATCCAATTGCGCAGATTTGTTTTAGTTTGTTTTACTTTATTTTATTCTATTTGAGTTTACACAATCTCGGCTATGCCGAAGATTAAACAACCCAAATAAAATTGTCAAGGGATTGTGCGCTGGTGGAGCGCATCTCAAGTTCTACGCTACTGCGCTTCTTTGGCAGTCCTACTTCTTCAAGTTTTTATTAGATGCTTAGGCACTAATAAGGCAAAGAAAACACGTCTCGCGGAATATTGAAAAGGCTATAAAGATGCTCTGAGAATTTATAAGAAGGAAATCAGAAATGCCCAAAGGCAGATTGCTTTTCGCAATCTTTTGCTTTATGCGATCCTTTTGCGAGGTTGAGGGGTCAACTGAGATCTCCAGCCTTCGTAAGATATTAGCGGAAAGTCCTCAAAATTGGAAACTGCTACAGAAAAGTGATGGTACTTTCACTACAACCAGTAAAGAGTCTTTAAAACTTTTACTCGACACTCATTTTTCAGGCTGCTCAGACATTTCTGGGCATGACATGGAAGATACAGTACACTGTCGTGAAGTCAGAATAGACGCTATATCTGAGGATCGACTCTTATAGGCGATTGAAGCATTTCTAACCTTTTAAATCACCGTGTCCAGATGGTATTTACCCAGTGGAACTGCAAAAGGCCGCCGGATATCTAGCACACTGGCTACTAGCAATCTTCAAAGGTTGCTTTCTTTACGATCATATACCTCTTAAGTGGAGACAAGTCAAAATTGTTTTCATTCCATTCGGTACTCAGGAGATTGGTGAGTATCACCATCATTGGATATCATCTACCACCTCTAGATCTCTTATGCAAATACTCAGCGGCCTGTTCCACTTTGAGGCTCAGAGCGAACTCACAATGGAGGGCTGTCACACATGGACATTCAACCATCTTAGACGGATATACCCAGTGATTGTCCCCCAGTTATATCACCCTCCCATTCTCTGCTTCGAAAGGAATTTCTTAATGAAAATCCCTTCTAGATTGGTATGGCTTGAAGAAGATCCAACACCCAACACACCCGTTAAGATCTACACGGACGGATCTAAAATGGACACCAGTGCGGGATCAGAGATATATTGCGAAGAGCTTTTTATCAGTGAAACCTTTAAACTACCAGATCACTGTAGTGTTTTTCAAGCGGAAATAAACGCTGTTCATGAAGGCTTTAAATGGTGAGAGATAAAAAGAATATCATCAACAGATATCTGCATTTTATCAGAGAGCCAAGCTGCCCTATGGGCGCTGGATGCAGTCCAAATAATATAAAGGAGTGTCTTACATTCTCGCCAATCTCTTAATGAGATGTCCAAACAATATCGTATAATCTTATGCTGGGTTCCAGGCCACAGAGATATACCAGGGAGCTGTAGGCTAACCAACTTGCAAGAAGGTACCTGTATGCCAAACTTAATTAATTTTATGAGGGTACCTCTCGCAACTTGTAAGCTTCTTATTAAGGACGCACTAATCAGTTCTGTAAATCAAAGATGGATTAGTGCCAATACCACAGAAATTGCTAGGCAAACATGGCCAAGGCTAAGTATACGTCTGTCCAATAGTATTATAAGATTGAGTAAACTTCAAATTAGGACCTAAGTAGGGGCCCTCGCAGGACATTCTTCTTCTTCTTAATTGGCGCGATAACCGCTTACGCGATTTTGGCCGAGTTTAACAAAGCGCGCCAGTCGTTTCTTTCTCGTGCTAACCGGCGCCAATTGGACACACCAAGTGAAGCCAAGTCCTTCTCCACCTGATCTTTCCAACGCAGAGGAGGCCTTCCTCTTTCTCTACTACCACCAGCTGGTACCGCATCGAATACTTTCAGTGCCGGAGCGTTTGCATCCATTCGGACGACATGACCCAGCCAACGTAGCCGCTGGATCTTTATTCGCTGCGCTATGTCTATGTCGTCGTAAAGCTCATACAGCTCATCGTTCCATCGTCTGCGATATTCGCCGTTGCCAACGTGCAAAGGTCCAAAAATCTTACGCAGAATCTTTCTCTCAAACACTCCAAGCGTCGCTTCATCGGATGTTGTCATCGTCCACGCAGGACATTGCCTCATAGGAAATCATGCAAGGAGATGAGGCGTTTACATGCATCTTTTCTGTCGTAGCTGCAGAAATGAGGAGGAGTTGGAAATAATTCAACACCTTTTTTGCACATGCCCAGCTGCCAGTAGCCAGAAGCAGAAACCGATATTTAAGATCCTCCTTCTTAACGAATATAGATAATCTATACATTTTAGGTATCAACAACCTTTTACGCTTTGTCAAAAGCTCAGGATGGTTTAATATGGAAAGAGAAATGTAGCCCAGCCCCTGCGGCTCACAACGGACCCACTTCGTGGGCTAAGTGGCATCGCTGTCTTTAGGTGCGATGCGGCTGCCAAACCTAACCTAACCTAACCTAGGCACTAATCCAGTGGAAGATGTAATTATTGGAATTATGTTCACTTCCCTCGTTTTGTACATCCTTTTTAGTTCTATGGCCATCCGTTTCATTTTATGTTATCTTACCTTATTTAATTCAATTTAGTTTTTTTACCCTATTTACCCATTTCATTTATAAAAAGAAACTTGCATTTGTACCACTCTTCATCTAAGTGTAGCCACTCAAACGTCAAAGAGTGACAACTCAAACTTGTCACATTAAAATAAAACTCTACACTGAAACCGCTGGTATCTCTAGATTAAATCTTCATCATCAAATTTATCATATTTTATTTTTTCATCATTTCAGCATGGTGCGCGTTCAGAACAAAATCTCCACCGGTCTTGACGTTTTGCAATTTTTCACCCTCCATCCCTGGTACTTTAAGTCTGAAAATTTTGCCAGTTTGTGGCAAAATCTATCGGCGGAGGATAAGGCCATGTAAGAATTACAAATTCTGGTTGTATATCGAAAAGTTAAATTTTGTATTATTATCTTCAATATTTATCTAAATAATTCAGCTTCAACATGGACATGAATTCCGATCACACCGAAGAAGAGTATATAATTAGTTGCATTAAGGGAGGACGTGAATACATTTTAAAAGAAAAGAATGAGGACTTGCCAAAGGCCAGATTCCATCAGAAGATGTGAGTATCGTTACCGTTGTTTGAATGATAATCGACATATTTATACCAGAGCACTTGTCGCCAAGGGCATTATAATTTTTATACACATATCCCTTTTACGTAACTGCATAAAAAAATTGATCAAAAATTATGAGAGGATTCGATTTAGCCTTGTGTGTTCATCCGTCTGCACAATAGCTCAGGCAAAAATTATTGTGATTTGTTAAAATGTACGTGTATACCTATAAAAAAAAAGACTTTTTTCAATTTAAAACGTTCATTAACAAAAAATGGTTACAAATTTAATCATCAAAATAATAGCCATCGCTAGCGACACATTTTTCCCATCTCTCAGACAATTTGTGGATGCCGCGCCAAAAAAATTGGCCGCAAACCAATCATCGCGCCATTTTTTGGTTTCTTCGTGAGAATTGAAGCGCTGCTTGGAAAGTGCGTGGCCCATCGATGCAAACAAATGATAATCGAAAGGCGCCAAGTCTGGTGAGTAAGCCGCATGCACCAGCGGCTCCCAATCGTACGTCTCCACCAAATCCCCGGTCGCTCTTGCTCGATGTGGCGGTGTATTGTCATCAAGAAAAATTACTTTGTGATGCCGATCGGCATATTCTGGGCGTTTTCGGTGTATAGCGCTGTTCAAATCGGCCAATTGTCGACGGGTAGCGTGCACCGTCAACTGTTTCTTCTTCTTCTTGTTAATTGGCGCGATAGCCGCTTACGCGATTTTTGGCGAGTTTAACAAAGCGCGCCAGTCGTTTCTTTCTCGTGCTAACCGTGAAGCCAAGTCCTTCTCCGCCTGATCTTTCCAACGCAGAGGAGGCCTTCCTCTTCCTCTACTACCACCAGCTGGTACCGCATTGAATACTTTCAGAGCCGGAGCGTTTGTATCCATTCGGACGACATGACCCAACCAACAAAGCCGCTGAATCTTTATTCGCTGCGCTATGTCTATGTCGTCGTAAAACTCATACAGCTCATCGTTCCATCGTCTGCGACATTCGCCGTTGCCAACATGCAAAGGTCCAAAAATCTTACGCAGAATCTTTCTCTCAAATACTCCAAGCGTCGCTTCATCGGATGTTGTCATCGTCCAAGCTTCTGCGCCATACGTTAGGACGGGCATGATGAGAGTTTTGTAGAGTGTTAGTTTTGTTCGTCGAGATAGAAATTTACTACTCAATTGCCTATTTAGTCCAAAGTAGCTCTTGTTGGCAAGAGAGATTCTACGTTGCATTTCAAGGCTGACATTGTTATCGGTGTTAATGCTGGTTCCTAACTATACGAAGTCCTTTACAACCTCGAAATCATAACTGTCAACAGTGACGTGGGTGCCGATACACAAGTGCGCCGACTGTTTGTTTGATGACAGGAGTCACTTCGTTTTGTCCTCGTTCACCACCAGACCCATTCGCTTTGCCTCTTTATCCAGTTTGGAGAAGCTAAAACTAACAGCGTGGTTTCACT
>JAYXIM010047541.1:0-21414 GCA_037575425.1 Anastrepha fraterculus
AGCTCCCCCTCGGCAGGCAATGGCAAACCTCCGAGTGTATTTCTGCCATGAAAAAGCTCCTCATAAAAAAAAAAAAGGCGGCCGCCGTAGCCGAATGGGTTAATGCGTGATTACCATTCGGAATTCACAGAGAGGTCGTTGGTTCGAATCTCGGTGAAAGCAAAATTAATAAAAACATTTTTCTAATAGCGGTCGCCCCTCGGCAGGCAATGGCAAACCTCCGAGTGTATTTCTGCCATGAAAAAGCTCCTCATAAAAAAAAAAAAAAAAAAATATATATATCTGCCGTTCGGAGTCGGCTTGAAACTGTAGGTCCCTCCATTTGTGGAACAACATCAAGACGCACACCACAAATAGGAGGAGGAGCTCGGCCAAACACCTAACAGAAGTGTACGCGCCAATTATTTTTTTTTGTTTTTTTTTTTTAGTAATGAAGCCGTAAATGTACAATAGAGATAAAGGAACTTTCTAAAGACGCTCCTAGATGTTGTTTTAAAATAAAACATGTAAAAATTTAGATTCTCTCAGGTTTCACTATTTTTATTCAAAATACGGTTCTTAACAATTATATGCGAAAACTGACATCATTTAAATGCCCACCATGAGCACATCTGCAGGTAAAATCCGTAAAACAGTCGATTCAATTGTTGAAAGCGTTGAGATATCGAACACTTTGCGCTTCAGCACCAATATTCTCAACAGAGCGTCCAGGTTTTGGTCAGCCAGTCCTTTTCTATCTTCGCAAGAATCAGTTTCTAGAAATTTGTTATCCAGCCTTCGAACCGTCAACTCATTCGGACGATTATTTCCCCCAAAAAAATTACGAATTTCAACCCTTTTTGTAATAAGTTTCAATAACTTTAACACGTTGTTCGATCATGTAATATTGTACATCTGTCTACTTGGTAAATGTGAAAGATGACATAAAAAATATACCGTCTAGGAGTTATTCACTACTTATAGCTGTGCCCCAGTGACCAATGGACCGGATCCGGATAACAATTTTCCATGCAATAACAGCGATGTAACTCTGGCTAAATTTTTGATACCTTCTGTTTCTTTTGTTTTCGTCGGTAATTTGGAAAAACTTGTATTTCAGAGTTACATTTTATGCAGAATGGAGTTTTTTGCATACAATTTTAATTCTACGCATTAGGCACTATTACGGAAAAGCGATAACATTTGAATTGTTTTTCGATTTTAAGTTTTAATATCGTTCTCTTGAAAATGTCTAATAGTTACTGCTCCTTCGTCTTCTATTAATAGGTCTCTTCGTTTCGCTAAGCGTTAGCAATCGTATATGAAGCAACTGGTATAAATAAACATATCTTGGTAGCACTGGCAAAGTGATGTAAATTACATTTGTTTGTGAAAATAGGGACTTATACCAGTTTTATGAGCCACAACCAAACTCACTAGTGGCGAATCTTGCTCGATAACTTTGCTGTTACTTTCACATGTAAATTTTTCGACAAGTGAGCAGAGCGGAGTGATAGCGAGCAGGTAAGTGGCGAATCGAAGAGGCTTAATGTTTCATTTTCAATGCTGTTATGTTCCAAACAGAAAATATTGTATAAAAATCTGTATTTTCCTTGAAATGAAGTAATCGTCTGAATCTTGTTTTAAGTATTTCGAATGCATCTTCGTGTGAAAAAATGCATCAAACCATTTTCGTTTTTCTTCTTTGTACTACTAAAACAGAAATGATATATCAGTGCTGCCAACACCCATAAAAATTATCTAAATCATTGGGATCGTATGAATTGATCGGGGTACTGAGCTAGATAACCTAAGAAAACACGCAAAATAATTTTGTGCTTAACTATAAACACACCCTTCATTTTTTGTATGATCTGGTAATGTCGAATGTCTTTTAAGGCTTACATATTTATCTTGAATTGAGTTTACATAGGAGAAAATTTTGGAAACTATTCAAAGTTATATCGAAATTCTAAGATGGTGACCGAACCTTGAACCTCTTAACGAGATTATTGAGTCATTTCGCCTACAAGAACCATGGGCTCCAGGTCATTGCGAAATCGAGAGGAGCTGTAGGGTAAATGAACTAGCGAAACTCAGCACCAAATTGACTAATGAGTACATAAGTAAGGACATAAGCATACCCTTGACAAAAGTGCTCTATCCAGACAGAAATTCACCAGTTTAGGTCCAAAATTTATAAATGAGTTAGAAGATCTTAGCATGATGGAAATCAGGGATCTCCTAAAGTTTCTGAACGGTTAACATTGGTTTTGGTAGAGATAAAGACAAGTTCCTCATGCGTTATCACGATGGACTGCAGGAATGAGTGTGTCCCTTAGTAGACAACCGCTGCAATCTAACATAATCTAACTATTATTATTATTCTATGTACTGTTCTTAATTATTTATAAAAAATAATATTGTTTGGCTATAGAAAAATGCAATGCAAAAATGAAAAATTTTCAACGTATTTTTTCTACGATTAAAATAATTACAAAGTTTATGTGTGATTACCACTGGGTTGTTACCGGGTGTGCAACCATTGGGGCGTGAAATATTCAAAAAATTGATACAAAAAAATGTATTCTGTTCCCGGTAGCCCCATAGCAGCAATATCAGACGGCTACACTCGACTTGTTTAACAGCACTTTCCGGAGTAAGTTATTGCCGGTGAGTTAAAATGACCTTTCTTAAACTACTTTTCGGGTTTTCACACGGAAAAGCATTATATGTACTACATATAAAACGTCTTTCCCCTTCTTTCTCATGCCTGAGAACACCTTTATAATTGAATAGTTAATGCCATTAGAAAGTTCGCGGTGTTGCCATTTCTCTTGTTTAAGCAACACAAAATAATTTTAAAACTATTTGCCTTCATTGAGGCGCCAATTTTGGGTTAACCACAACTACGTGCTTGGCATACTTACCAGTATGCATAACCAATTTTCTGTTTATTCCGTAAAAAATATGGTTTCACTTTTATGTCTTCCGCCTCTTGTACTGGTATGCAAATTTGAAACTGTTTATTTCACCAAATGATTGATGTCGAAATAAAATATTAAAATAATTTGCTAAGCATTTTTTTCATTAAATTAGAATGCTGCAATGAATGATTGCGTTGGTTTAGGTTACGTCTAAGAATCTTCGTTAATTTCCTCTCTTCTTTGTTGAGTTTCGCCAGTTACGCCTGACAGGCGAAAGAGTTTATCACCTGAACATTATCTTAGGACTCGTAACATTATTTTGATTTATACTTATTTACTTATATTATTGAGCTCATATATATATATATATATAATTGGCGCGTACACCCTTTTTGGGTGTTTGGCCGAGCTCTTACTCCTATTTGTGGTGTGCGTCTTGATGTTGTTCCACAAATGCAGGGGAACTACAGTTTCAAACCGACCCGCACGGAAAATATTTTTTAAGAGAAGCTATTTTCATGGCAGGAGTACAGTCGGAGGTTTGCCATTGCCTGCCGAGGGGCGACTGCGATTAAAAAAAACTTTTTCTTCTTATTGGTCTTTCATCGAGATTCGAACCTACGTTCTCTCTAAATTCCGTAAGGTAGCAACGCACCAACACATTCGGCTACGGCGGCCGCTCATACTATTGAGCTCATACAGTTCATTATTTCATCGCCATCGCTACACATCGTCCATCTTAAAGGGCCACATGATACGAGATTTGAGTGACTCTGTCGTTCTGGTTGCCGAGAATGAGCTCTAATTACTTAATGGACCAAAAGTAGCAAACTTTTCGTCGTTTGATCACCAGACTTCAAATGAGAGTGGTACTATTTTCTTAGAGCAGCTAATGGTAAACCTCCTAGTGTAAATATTTTGTCCATTACAAAACTTCACTTGACAAACCATCTGCGGTTCGAAGGCAGCATAAAACTGTAGGTTCCTTCCTGTTCTAGAACAACTGTAATTCGTATGGCACAATCTTTTCACTCTCGTTAGTCATAAAAAAATACAAAGCATAATTTTTGTGATTAAACTCCTCACAGAGTCGATTTCTAGCCCACTTCTTCTGGTGGAAGTTAACCTTAACGTTCCCTCCCAATAAATAATTAATAATTATATACCTCTACCTTTTTATTCCATTGCTGACTTCTTTTAATGTTTAATAGTTTTAGATCTTAAGGTACTAAAACAAAAGAAGTTTACACGTAATGCGCTTATTATGGGTACTAAAACTTTTAACGAAGAATATGCGGACTCCACATTTTTGGACACTATCTAGAACCGGGTGTCTTGATAATGTTGAGTTACGATTTTCTTCGATGCAGCAACGTGCAAAATACATATACGGTTTTATAAAACTAAATGCAATATTTTTGTCACTCACGGAAGGCTTCTTGCCATTTCGAAGGTAATTCCATATGCCTCTCTCATAAAACTCTTTTTTTCCTTGAGAAAAAACTTTTTCATAGACAGAATTTTTGCCATAAACTGGAAGTTATACTTCTCTCCCTTCTCACTACTGGGAAAAAGGTAGACAGTCGAATTTCAAAAGCTTCTCTTGAGGAATATTTTTTATAGAGAGCATTTTTTGCCATACAGAAATAAGGAAATGCAAGGCATTTTCATCAAAATTTCACACTTTTTAATCAAAATTCTTAGAAAAATTTCGAGAGTGCAGTTTTATAGGCTAGTATATTGGTATAATAATGTGTACATTTTACCTGTAAATTTAAATTTCTTTGCTGACAGTATTGGGTGTTTTCTTTCATATACAAAAATTTCAGTCATTCACTAATGGAAGAAAAGTACAAGACGGCTGCAAAAAAACAAATTTCCTGTATTGAGTGGCCGCTTTTGGGTGATTGTTTCCTTCTGGTTACTAAAGTGGGTTATTTTCTATTGGAAAAATAACGGATTTCTGTTTACTATACCATATATCATCATATATGATCATTTGGTGCATCACTGTCCATACAAAAAAAAATACAAAAACAAACAATTGATACTGTTTTTCAATTAGAATTACAAAATTTATTATATATTAAGAATTTCGCCAAGATATTTCGGAGAAACATTAAAGTGAATATTTGAAAGCACCTCCAAAAATCTTAATACTTCGATTCCGTTAATAAAATGTTGAAATGTTTTTATGCAGACCTTTGAAGCATAAACCCGTCTATAATATGAGGTGAGTTTTGGGGAAAAATAATCTTAAAAGCTGATTTTATTTATAAAAAATCCGGTTTTGCAAGTGGCATAAATTGTATAATCTTTGCAAATGGCATCGTCCGTCAATCGTATTTGAGACTTGTGACTAGACAGCTGCAGTATTCAAACAGACAAGCAATGGGGCGCGTAAGGGTCAAAATAAAGACTTCTATCACTGAAAATATGTTTTTTATTTAATAAAAAGATTATTCAAAAAAGAAATTGAATGAATAATTTTGTGTATGCATACACTTGGAAATATAGAGTTGATGTGTGACATTGGTCTGAAATATACAAGTAATGTATGTAGATTGTTTAGGCCGACCTTCTTCTCAAATTAGAGGCTTGCGTCCTAATATTATTTTGGCGGGGGTTTGCTCTGGGTAGTTCTGGTTAACCCAAGTTTTGATGAGAAGCTTTTCTGTGACAGAAAAGAACTCCAATGTTGGCCATTATTTGCCGAGGAGTGATCACTATTGGACAACAAATTTTCTATTACTTTGTCGTTTTATACCCGCTGAAGGGCCTACTACCGGTAATTTATGCTTTAATATTTATAAATTCACTCAGCTACGATGGTGAATAAAACTTTTGATAATGTTTAAGAAGAATTTTTTTATTTATTTTTATTTTTTATTTAATTTGTTAACTTTTATTTTTATTTTTAATTTTTTTTTGTTTACAATTTTTTATTACTATTACTGTCTACATCATTAAATGCTTACACACAAATCAGAATTATTTAGTAAAAATTAATAAATTGAATAGTAAAAACAAATTTCGTGATGCGAGTTGTTAGCGTACAATCTCGCAAGGCTTACCAAAAAGCTGGCTAGCAAAAACAAAATTTTTTCTTGTATATCAAGTTCCACCCACACGAATGTAGTTGAATAATTTTGCACCGTCACCTACTGTGATTCTACTCATCAACTAGCAATTATCTAGCATACCAATTAAAGCAAATTTCTCAGTTCATATTTCAGATAGCGGATAACTACATCGCTCAGTTTAGGTGTGAAGCCAATCTTATGAGATGTACTTCAAAACTTACACAAACTATAAACCCAAAATTTCTAAAAGTAAACAAAGCAATTAGAAGGTGACAAGCAATTTAAAATGGAATAGAATATTCAATGTGATACTCAAAAAATATCAATGGCGGTCACGTGCTCAATGGCAATCGCATTTTCTCTTTATTCTCGGTCCATTAGGCTATTCTCAAGATTGAGCAATAAATTAAGCGCAGCAGTACATAGTGCGAAATAATGTGTTCATTGTAAGAGTATTAATTACTTTGTATGTAATAGCATTAAGTGAATTTATTTATTGAAATTTGTATGTGTGTGTACAAAAGTAAAAATAAACCAGCAACAATTAACAGTGGAAAGAATTGCGATGAAAGCAGCAAATAAGATAAAATTCCACATACATTTTTATGAGTACTTGGAGAGAATACTGGCGAGTACAACAATAACGTATGAGAGATCAGTTAGAATGATAACTATTCGACTGACTAACTGACTGACTGCTAACCGAACACAAAGTAGGTAGGGAGTGGGAGTCCACGATCAACAGAGAAGCACGAATAGTCAACGCTGGATAGCGCCTCATTCGGCAGCCAGATGTGAAGAAGTTGTTTTACCTTTTATGTAATGTAAAATTCACGCATTATTTTTTTTCTGTTTGTTTTTTACTATTTATTTTATTTTTTTACTCGCTACTTATACATATGTATGTATTTGCAAAATAAATTAAAAGCAGTTTGGTAAACAAAAACTGGTATTTTTGCCTGACGTTTCATTGTAAATTTACTGCGCCAATCCTCTTTCTTTTATGGACATAAGTATCTGTACAATGTAAGATTTTTTCGTTTTAATAGCCATAAAAATTGTGGGTGTATAAGGAAGATTTAATTTCAACAACATTTACTTATAAATACTTTTTGTATGAGAGTGATTAAAACTTACACAATTTTTTGTGACTGTGATAAAATTTAAATGTACTTTTGGAAAGTTTAGATGTTAAAGAAATTCCAATTAACAGTTATTTTTTTCCTTTTCCTTTTTTACATACTTTGGGATGTCTTGTCTTGTCCGTTTTTCCACCCAAATGAAATATATAAATATTTAACTCTAGAAAATTATGTATGTGCATGTGTAGAAATTACTTTTTAAAAAAATTCCTCCCGAAAATTATTTAAACAAATTAAGATTTAAGTGTGCTGGACCGATTTTAAAATACTTCCAAAATCTAGTTCTTTATAAATGAAACAAGCACAGAAATTCTCTTATTGCATTTGATTTCAGAAATCAACAGCCAGCCCAAATTAAATTTTACCAAAACGTGCGAGAGTATATAAAGTTCGGTCCTTAATTGTCTTAATTAAAATTTTGTGCATTCTTTTCTCTAACTAAATTGTGTTATTAATTTAAATTTGTTTTTTAAAACTAGATGGCAACCCTATTTAATCATATTATTGGACAAAGGATATTTTTATATTTCCATTCATATATGCACTTATAAAGAAAGTTGCATATAAAATATGAGCGGCTCGTAATTAACTCTGGAGCTGTGCACTAGTGGACCCTTGGAGTTTTATGTAGAACCCGAATCTGCTACAAACAATGTCGAGAAAAATCTTTACAGACAAATTGGCACACCCTAACGCACAACATGTATATGCATGCATACTTTTTTCAATTAATATCTTGTTCTGGTCAATTTCTTAATTTCTAAAAAATGAGGTGGTAAGACCAGTTAAACTTTTTTTGAATAATG
Source organism: Anastrepha fraterculus (assembly GCA_037575425.1). Taxonomy (NCBI): domain Eukaryota; kingdom Metazoa; phylum Arthropoda; class Insecta; order Diptera; family Tephritidae; genus Anastrepha; species Anastrepha fraterculus. The sequence goes on from JAYXIM010047541.1 coordinate 7,938, forward strand.
CTTATTTAAACATATTTCATCTGACATCCTTAGTCTAGTATTGAATACAATTTATCATAAGTTGCTATGTTTGCAATTAAAATAATGGCAACACCAGATAAACACATTTGATATTCAAGTAAAATATGTGAAAAGTTGCTATGTTTGCAATAAAATTCAGCTGGCAACACTAAAAAAACTGTTTTTGAATTTTTCTCAGATTGGCATCAGAGACTCATGCTTTGATGCTTATGTATACTTTTTAAGAAATTCCTTTTTTTAATACAAACAGGTGGCAACCCCCTACTTAAATAATTATTATATAACAGCCATATACAGCCTACGTTTCTTAACAGTGTAAAATATGCTTGGTGATGCCTTTTCAAAGACTTTTTTTATATGTATGTTCATGTGTAGAAATTACTTTTTAAAAAAAATTCCTCCCGATATTGTTTTTTATGGAATATAAAAGTAATATACATAAACATGTTCCAAGTTTTGACAATTTACTTATAAAATTGAAAGAAAAAAATATACTTATTCTCTTAATTAATTTGTTTATTTCTTATTTTTTTATAAAATATATTTTACATATTTATGAGCGTCCGCCGTAGCCGAATGTATTGGAGCGTGACTACCACATGGCAGTACGTAGGTTAAAATATCCGTACATGAAACACCAAAACTATAGGGCACGCTTTTTCTAATCGGCCGACCCTCGACCAGTTGAAGATTTACCGTTTACTTTTACTTACACCACTCACCTCTGAGCTGAGTTTCAAACTTTATATAAAGTTTAGAAAAATTCAGAAAATATTCATTAAAATTTTATTCATTTTCAATTAATTTAGAGTAAGGTGTTTGGGTGTTGTCTTCTATGGAACAAAATTTCGAGCAAAAATCAACACGAATTTCGAGCAACTTTAAACTGAAATAATATTGCACCAAGATTAAATGGACTACGAAACTGCATACCCAAAATTTTTCTTTTTTTTGTGACTGAAAAGTTCTTTTTTGTGACTAAAAAGTTTGATGGTTATATGGTTGAACAACAGAATTTAAAGTCATAAAAATATGATGTGTTATTGTAATTACTCCAAACTTAAGGGGAGCCTTCGAAATGGGAAACGTGAATGTATAAATGATTTCTTCAGGGCTAACAACTCAATTTATTTCATGTGGCATTTTCAAAAACTACATTAGCAGTATGTTGTCAAGTTATTAGGTTCAGGCTTTGAGTTAGAAGAATTTCAAAGAAAAAAAATTCTAATTTCGAAGGTAAAGCTGAATTTATTTAAGGGGATTTTCTGAATTATCCGAATATATTAGTTTGGGGAAAAAGAAATCCTTTATTTTTTAGATAGATTTTCTCATAAAGTATTGATCAAACAATTCAAAGTTTATGCTCGTTTTTTGTTTGTTCCATTCATTACTGAGTTACAGGGTTTTAACATCAGAAGTCCAGTCTTGTATATCGAAATGGGGAAAAACTCTATTATTATTCTTTTGAAATCAAATCGCAAATCAAGCATGTATAATCTAAAAAATTTGGTTTTATTTCATTTCTTTTCCAATATGTAATTGCTTTCTCTGTTTACTTTTGAAATGAGTCAGATTTTTAAAATTACGTATTGCCACTGACACACTTTTCTTGCAAAAAAATTGGCACAAACATGCTCCACAATTTATCTGTTTCAGAAAATAATGCCAACCAATTTTTTGCTCTCAAATCCCACGCTGATGCTATTTATGTACATACTTACATATATGTATATGCCTACGTACATTAAAAAGTACAAAGATACATACTTAAATATTATATATGCACATACTCATGCATATACATATGTATGCAGATATGTCACTCTCACGACGCTCATTTAAAATTTCCCATTACTCAATTTGTACGAAAATAAAGTTCAATGCCGTCAAGAACATACATTTCATCTTCATTCAAAAGTGAAATTGAAGGTTAAGTTTGAGTGAGACGCCCGTGCATAAGTACATACATTTGCACCCCAATAAGTGTTGAAAGCATAAAAATTCATAGAGATAGCCATGTCGAATGTTTGAGGCACAGAAAGATCTGCTGAAAGCTCATAATTTGCGGGGATTAATGAGGCGGGCAAACGCGCATGGAGAATAGCTATAAAATCTCACCACTAAGAGTTGGAAAAAAGTCATATATGTACGAGTACTCATACAGCTAGTTAATAAATGTAAGATTAGGCAGAACCGAATTTTGTATACCAGGCGCATGACTTCAGTAAAATTATTATAATTCTATGCGAATCATCATCACCAAGACGAATCTACACAAAGTGGTGTTGATTTATTGTTATAGTGAGAGTATTTGTATCATCTTTCTCTCTTCTGTCTTCAGCCGAAATTCGGCAATAGGCCATCAAATTTTTGAATATGTAGAATCAATATATATAATTGGCGCGTACACCCTTTTTGGGTGTTTGGCCGAGCGCCTCCTCCTATATGTGGCGTGCGTCTTGATGTTGTTCCGCAAATGGAGGGACCTACAGTTTTAAGCCGACTGCGAACGGCAGAAATATACTCGGAGGTTTGTCATTCCCTGCCGAGGGGCGACCGCTATTAGAAAAATGTGTTTCTTAATTTTTGTGTTCCACCGAGATTCGAACTTACGTTCTCTCTGTGAATTCCGAATGGTAGTCACGCACCAACCCATTCGGCTACGGCGGCCGCCAGTATCAATATAAAATTGTATATATTCGCCTTGATCATCGCATGGACTTATAACTCATGTAACCTTAAATTGAGCTTGACTACCTTTGTCGATGAACTATTTCTAACCTTCAAATACTCTTTATAGATTATTCGTTTTCTTAACTGCCAGGCGAAGATAAATTTGTTGGTTCCTAAACTGCGGCAATGTTGAGATAAAAATCTAAACTTTGTTTAGCTACTCATATTTTCCAGGCTAATGATGTCGGTCAGAAGAAACAATTCTGTTCTAGATTTACTTATATGTGTGTATATCACCTTAATTCATTTAACTTCACCTCAAACATAACTACAAATCTTAAAAGATACATTAGCTTATTCAGAAATATATCGGTCTGAAAGCTAAGCATGCTTCTGAGCAAGCGAAAATGTGTCTATCGGGATGAAAATTGTTAGTAATGTTAGAAAACACAGAAAATTGTATCGGGGATGAGCTGACTTGGAGGGCAACTTATCCTTAATGAGTAAATTCTGACCAACATCCCTTTATTTTCAAACAAGCTCTGGATTGGGTCGGCCTATATGAAGCAAACCAACAGTAGATAGAGCAACTGTGCGGTAGCTAGATTGGTCTGTCCTAGAAGAATTGAGCAGAGAACTATAGTAGGTTCTTGAACAATATAGTCCAGCCTTTCATTAGTACAATGGTTGGTATTATCACTGGCATTGATTAATGAAAATATATAGAAAACTTATTGGGTTTCCCTCTAATCACTTCTGTCGCAGCTGCTGGAACGAGGAGGAAGTGGAGACCGCTTAACATTTCCTCTGCTACTATCCGCTCTTGCCAGAACCTGATGTTGCTGTTAAACTCTTACTTCTTTGGATGCCAGGCATACTTAGAATCCTCAGCCATCCACAGTATTTTATCGTTTATCCAAGAGACGAAGTGGTTTCACCACAATGGGAATTAGAAAGGGAACTTGAGTCCAAACTAGTGGTAATACAATTAGCCGCCAGATCTAAGTCGGCGCCCTCTACATTCTTATGGAGAGTGGCAATCACCGTAACCTAAACCTGAAAAATTCTATGAAATTTCAGCTCCAATGTTTTGTTGTTGTGTTGGATCTATTACATTTGCCAAATTTTATGTGTGCAGAGTTTTTAACATGGTTTTAAAAATACACACAGAGCACCCTCTTTCCAAAATTTGTAAAAAAATAATTATGTATGCATACAGGTATCTTTCATTTCTAAAGGAAGTCTTTACCAAGTTAGAACACATTTCTTTAGTTACTAAGCATTCGATTTCGCGCTATTTCGAAAAGTACCGTTAAAAGAAAAATGGGCATGGTTATCGTACGAGTTTTCTATTGTTCTTCTTCTTTTTATGTTCTATAAGTTTCTGTTAGATAGTCAATTCTAGGCTTGTAACTCTAGGAATGTGTCTCAAATAAGTCCTTTCGTATTCTGAACATTTTGCTACATAAATGTCTATGCTTATTTTATTGCCATTGAGCTGTTAAGTGAACCCTAATGCACTAATGCGCATAGGTATTAAAACCAAATAAAATGATTGCCAAAGTATAGTGAAACTGTAACAACTGTCAAAATGCATTTGAAAAATGAGTTTTCTGGGTATTAAAAACTGAAATAATATTGTATACTATACTCATACATAATTACATTGTGGCGCCTGAAGATTTATTTTGAATGAGGGGATTTTCGCCAACGAGAGTAGGAAGCTTTTTTTTTTCTTTTTTAATTTTCTAGGTCATTGAGGTTAATGGCAGCAGAAGGTGAAATCTATGGAACGCAATAAAAACAGCACACCTCGAGAACTGTGCACAAATAGATACTTATATATGTGCATATATGTATCTATGTGGACATGTGTGTATGTATATATGTAACCAAAATGTCTTCGATCAATTCTGTAGTGTATTTCTGGTAATTTTGTTGTTGTTTCTTACTTGCTGATTTCATTAATTATTTTTACTCGCCATAATGGCAGTGTTCTTAATGCCATGCCGGATTTTTTGATGTTTTTTAAAACCTTGACTTTCCCCAACTCAGTTCAACTTCAGCATCATTTGATGTGTATATTATTTTGTAATTTTGTATTTTGATATTTTACGACTTGTTTTTATGCCTGATCGAGTGATTATTAAATCATTTCAATAGCACTTTTATTATAGAAATGACTTAGTTCAGCGCATTTAAATTAACTAGCGTTGAAAAATAGTGAAAGTGGTCTGATAATTTATTTCTTTAAATACATAAAATAAATACATACATAAATATGTACAATAAAAAATATTTGCTACGCATGCTTTAAATAAAATTTTGTTTGATATCTGTTTTTTGGTTAATTTTTGTTTTCATTTCATTGAAATAAGAATTTGCTTTTATTTAAGAAAAATGCGCGGGTGTGTTTTGATTTATTTTTAGCACACATTTCTACTTTGTATTTTGCTATTTATTACCAGCGGTGAATTTGCCTATATTAATGAAAATTTAGCCAAAAGTAATAATTAGTAATTAGGGATTTCAACAAGAACTGTCATTTTATTAGGGGCAAAGTCTAATGTCATGCCAGTTTTGACATTTGATTTTTCGACATTTTTGCAGTTACAATGAATTCAATTTCGCTCGAAAGTTGCTCTAAAATAAAAAACTCACTGTAAAATTGTGAAACGAAAAATTCGTGATATTTCGGCCCTGTGAACCCGTTATTAAGAATTTGGTCGATAAATTTGAGTCGACGAGCTCAATACATAATGTAGCAACAGCAGTGCATATTTGACCGAGTCATTCAAGTGAAATCTTCGCAGCCGTTAGCCACAGTGATTGCGCCATCGAGAGACATTTGAATTTCGGCCTATTATTGATAATATGTACATATAGTGGCTCACAGCTTATTTCGTGTGGCTGTATGTTAAACTAAAGAATTGCAAAATTATTTTTATTTCATTTACTTTAAAAAAAATTTAAATGCACAATCAAAGATAAATTATTTCTAATTACAAACATTTATAAATGCATTCAAATTTTTTCTGCTTTAGTAGAATATTTACAACAAAAACAGAATACTAGGTAAATTGACGTCACAGCTTATTTCGTGTGTTCACTTTTACCGTTATCGGCGCCAGTAAACCGGTTAGCAATTATAGGAAATTTGTTTTGCATAGCATATTAGATTATATCCTTATTTAGTTTACACATTGAAAGTAGTCGGTTGTCCAGCTTAATTTAAAAATACCGTGATAAGTCGTCGTACGTCGATTGAAAGGCGCGAATTAGTGATTACGCATTACAAAAATGGAAAGTCGCAGAAAAAAATTGCTGAAATTGTAAATTTAAGTACTTCCACAGTACAGTACATTATTCAACGATTTTTTCGTGAAAAAAGAGTGGTTGACAAAGGCCGCCAAGCTCCAAACAAAATTTTTACAGAAGCTGATGAAAGGTGGATATTAAGAAAAATTAAAAAAGACCCACGAATTAGTTTTGTCAAAAGAGGTTGAAAAAGTACTTAATAAGTCATGTAATCCTGAAACAATAAGAAGAATTCTGCGCAAAGCTAATTTCCATGGTCGTACAGCTCGAAACAAACCGTTTGTTAATGAGCGTAACAGAAGATTAAGGGTGGAGTTTGCAGAAAACCATGTTAATAAAGATCAAAAATTTTGGAATGACGTTATTTTCGCCGACGAAAGCAAATTCAACCTCTTTGGTTCCGATGGAAAGTATTTCGTTTGGCGTAAGCCCAACGCGGAGCTGGACCCGAAGAATCTGCGTGGTACAGTAAAACACGGTGGGGGCCATGTAATGGTTTGGGGCTGCATGTCAACAGCTGGTGTCGGAAACTTGGTTTTTATCGACGAAATTATGGATAAAACAGTTTATTTGAATTTATTAAAAAATAATTTACTGAAAAATTAGGCATTCGGGACAGGTTCAGGTTCTATAAGGACATTGATCCGAAGCATAAGTCGGAATTAGTGCAACGGTGGCTTATATAGAATTGCCCTCATGTGGTAAAAACGCCAGCACAATCACCTGATCTCAATGTAATTGAGAATTTATGGAATATTCTGTATCAAAAAATTAGAAAACATAACATAAGCAACAAACAAGATCTAAAAACAGCACTGTAAGTGGAGTGGGAGAAAATATCTCCTGAATACACTGGAAAACTTGTTAGCTCCATGCAATCCCGGTTAAAAGCTGTATTAAAACAAAAAGGCTACCCTACAAAATATTAGATTAGTAAAAACTTAATAAGTTTAAAAAAAAAAATTATGTTTTTTTCTAGTTTGGTTAAGCACACGAAATAAGGTGTGACGTGGATTTTCTTATAATTTTGATTTTGCTGTAAATATATTACTTAAGAAGAAATAATTTAAATTTATTTATGTATGTTTGTAACAAGAAATAATTTATCTTTGAATGTACGTTTAAGTTTTTTTTCTAAATAAAGTTTATACAAAAATATTAAACTTTTTTGCTCTGATAAACGGGCACACGAAATAAGCTGTGAGCCACTGTATATGAATAATATGTGGTTTCAACAGAACGGTGCCATTTTCCACACAGCCATCCACCGAAACAATGATTTTTTTGCGAACCAAATTTTTCGCAACTCTCGATCGCATTATTTCACGAAATTCAGCTGTTAACTGGCCACCCAGATAATACCTACGATTTAACATTACAGGATTATTTTTTGTGATAATATGTTAAGGATAGAGTCTAGATTGGAGCCAATCAAATTGATGACAGCCATAAAACTCAAATGCCGTGACGTTATTAACGAAATAATCCCGCCTTTTTGCCACACAGTGATTGAAATTTCTGAAGAATGATTCGACATCTGCTACATTAATCGTGGTGGACATCTGCTCGATATCATTTTTCATTTATAATTCCAAACTTTACTTAAATTTGAGTCATTTTCATCAAAATTCTTTGTTTTATTTTGTTTTGCAAAAGAAAGTTTTTGATGAAAACACTAATTTGCTTCCAATTTATCTGCATTTTGGTTGCCAATTTCTTATTCGCCTAATGCGCCTATTTTAATGCGCCACAAAAAAAACCAAACAGTGCATAAATAATAAGAAACAAAATTGTATAATTAATTTCAGCAATCATCACATAGTGGTGTCAACCTTGGATGTTCTTTCCGTTACCTTCCTCTACCTTCTTCGCACTTAACATATTGCCGTATATAGAGCCCTATTTATGGCTTCATGTGAGGTGTTATCAAGTGCTCCCTCAATCACAGAAGGTACATATTGCAGTTTTCTTCCTTTCTATGTTGTGTCGAAGCACTTTGCACACTAAAGCTAACAACGGATTTTTCATAACTTTGTTTTTAAGCTTGAGGCTCACAACTAAAAGTAAAATGGTCGATAAGCAATTTTTTTATTACCTTTCGAATCACTGATATATAGTTTATCTTTTTTTGTAAAAAAAAATTACCGATATCACAATTTTCAAGATGAAACTAGTTCTAGCTAGATTTTTTTAAATTTCCGCATTCCGGGATATGTTAAAAATATCCGAAAATTCCAATACCAACTTTCAGAGCTTTTTTCTCAATTTTTATTTGGCAAAGTAGTCAAATTCATGTAAACTTATGAACCCATGCATAAAGCCGTATTCATCAACGAATTTTATTTGCGGCGAGCATATCGGTCTACTATAACAAACATATATCACACCCTAAATACAAAAGGGTCACAACTCAAAATTTTCCACACTCGAGCTTGACTTGTTTACAGTAGCACAGAAAACAAACTATGTGACATATCACGCTGAAATTTCCCATGTAAGCTTATAACAGTCCTACCAAAAAACAAAAAATTTATTTTTGCCATATGTCATCCGCGGACCGTTTTATTGATAACGTCTCGTTCATATTTGAGCAGAAGTACATTTTGAGTTGTGACCCTTTTGTATTTAGGGTGCGATATGGTAACTCTTGCTAAGGTTGCCTGCCAAATTAGCTGTCCAAGCAAACAAAGCAGAGGGAATTTGTACTTGATCAACACCTTTGCGTTTCGCGGGTTTTGGTTCAACGATTCGCCTGATGAGAGTCGTCGTGTGAAAGGGTGCTACTATTGGTGATATAAATGATTTTCGTTCACATGCCCATCAGGAAGTGCACGCAAAGTTCAGAACGTCGCAATGATGAGATTTTTCTTGACGGAAACAAATCTGGCTCCAGTACAACCACACGTTCTTATCGCATCCAACGTGTCTCACAAATGGCTATGCGCCCCATTGTCTGCTTGTTGTTGTTCTTGTTGAAGTGGTTGAGTATTTCTGCTGAAATAATCCTAATTAGCGGCCAGCACCGTTTTAATATCACTACCCTCGTGTGATGATGTCTTGCTTCTTTTTTTTCCTCTAACTCAAATCCATTTTATGATATCCAAGTATAGCAGCAAATTCTTTATCTCGATGTCTGAGATCTTATTAATTTGTTGTAAGAAAGGCTTACCCTACCTTCCAATGACCTGTAAGGGTTGCAGTGATGCGTCAAATGTTTGGTCGAGAACATCCTAACAGGTGATTCGTCCTTTGCATTTTGTACGACGGCCATGTGTTTTTTGTTGTAATACATGCAGTTAATTGCTTCCACCTACTTTCGGCTAAAGCATGATAGTGTGAAGCAATGGATGATGTTGAGTGGGATGGAGACTGTCACCACCTCTGCTATGTCTAGAGTCGAACCTTTTCTCGCTAGCTCATCCACTATCTCATTACCCCGTATGTTCCTATGACTGGGAACCCATATCAGAGTAATTTCAAGCCAATGACTAAGCAATTCTAGTTCCTCTCTACACTGTAAGACTAGTTTGGAGGAAATGGAGTTGGAGTCTAAGGCCTTGATAGCTGCTTGACTGTCTGAAAATATAGCTAATCTTGCACCAACTTCCTTGTAGAGTTTGTAATGTACTTCAATGAAATAGTCTCATTCGAGAATACATACTCACCTTGTTGTTTTTAAAATCTTTATCTGTCTTTATCTGATTTCAAATCACCATAATTAGTGTTAATGATAATCATCCTTAAACACAAAGAAAATTATTTTTTCACAACAAATGATATTTTGTACTCAGTAGATAATTCTAAAGTGAAATATTCTCACAACGACTAGAAGCTGCGCTTCAGAAGTCCCTTATGTGCCCATTTTATTGCATAGTTCACGAGCTTGGATGAGGTTTAAGTGCTTGAGAGAAATGTTCTCTGAACAATTTTTCGATATTTACGCATTACCGATGGCGCTGGCAATGGAGTTTAGTTGTATGAGCTCTGGTACGAGTATAACTGGACTTAGCAGAAGTATTTGCTGGGTTGATATGTCGTTCGGATTGTTAAAGATGGTACAGGCCTGAATGTACAATCATTTTTGCTTAGGAAAAGGGGGCTTCCTTTTACTTGAGATACTCTCAATGGATTTGCTAGTATTTGAAGTCATTAGGAATTGTTTTAGCTGTTAAAGTGTTCTTAAAGAAAAAGAGAAACATGCAGCAAATAAATTACAAGAAAAATAATATATTTCTAAAATATATGATATCTGTGTATTTGGATTTGTATTTGTACATATATACACACATACACATGTAAATGGCCTGCCACAAATGTTTTCTAATAATTTTCATATTTCTATATTTAAACTGCTTTCCGGAAAGTGCAATTACAAATGCTCTATTTATCAAGGTAATATGACACTTGCTGTAAACGACTTCCGCTTTCAGAAACGTGTCACCGCCAACGCTGTACATATGTAAGTAAAACAAAAAAAAACAATAACAAAAGCAAGTTCATAAAAGCGGCAAATAGTGGAAGAATTAACACCAACAACAAAATGACAATTTGCTATTGTTTAAAGAGCGCAAACACAACTATGGCTTAAACAAAAGGTACAAATGACTTTCGAATGAATTGTCAACAATTGAATACGTACCAGATATGTACAAATGGATATACTATTTTATTTTAGATATGTATAATGGTGTGTGAATACAAAAAAATAGATAAATGCAATGCTTTCTTTCCTCGCAGGAAAATCCACTAGTGCGCGACCACTGCTACTCGCCTTCTTTGATAATTTGGAACTAGTAGTAAATTGGGCAGAGGAAGTCTAGTGCGTGTAGTGATGGTGTTGTTGCAATAATTGATAAAGTAGAATATTAGCACAAAAACTGGGAGATCATAGATTAAATTCTTAAATTAATTTACGGTTTTTAATTTAAATACGAGCTGATGCCCGCAGCTCCGTTTCCGTGGCTTGCAACATTAATCATATCTTACAGAAGAAAAACACAAAAAATAAGTTTTCTTCGAAAAAAAAGTTGTTTAACGTTTTTCTATCTGTAGCTAAAATATACAGTCTGCCTAATGGAAGTGTAACCAGCCAAATTCAAACTCAGAGTGCCGTTATAAAAAAATGTGCACACACTAAGGAACCAAAAATTTCACGTGCATCCGCAGAACATTTTTTGAAGAATTCGAATTCGAATTTATATTATCAATCCCAAACGAGACCCAACAGAAATACCTCCCCAAAGCAAAATCTAAAGATCATTGATGTGCGTGAAGCTAAAGCAGTTTTAAAGAAAAATTCCATCCAAAGACACGATTCGAGGACGTTTACCATACGTGCAGAAAATCTCAATTTCGGAGCACAATTCAATCAAAACAATGGCAATACTACATGACTTGAATTTCGAATTACTCCTACATCCCCTGTATTCGCCAGATTTGGCTTCCAGCGACTACTGGCTGTTCGCAGACCTAAAAACAATACTCGCCAATAAGAAATTTCGCTCAAAAGAAGAGGTTATCGCTGCGGAAACTAGGACCTATTTTGAGGCAAAAGATAAATCATTCTAGAAAAGTGGTATTGAAAGATTAGAGCGGCTCTGGAATGATTGCGTTGTTTTTGATGGAAATTTCGTTGAAGAATAAAGCTAATTTTGAACAAAAAAACGTGTTCCCGGGACTTTTCAGCCCATGTGTTAATTGGCCATTCGAACCTTCTTAAATGTTTGGCCAAACTTCCCGACCTATCTGCGTTATTAATCTTTAATGTTGCCTTTAGAATGTAAGATCACATAGTTTTATGGCCTCTAAATCAAGGCGACGACTATTAGAAAAACGTTTTTCCCTTCAACTCGTCCAACAAACAAACTGATCATCTCTCCATCTTGAGTCGAGCCAGCAACTTACCCTATAACTTAAGTCAATTTACAACGGCCAAAGTCCTCGCACATTTGGGGATTTTGTCCTTCTTCTTTGCTTATAGTGCTTAGAAGTGGTTCACAAGTGGCTGCATCAGTACCAATTCTAAATCGGAAATTTTTTCCACAAGAACACAGATTTTCTCTATTGGGTATACTTATTTAGTCTCTTTGTTTTTATTTGGAAACTTTCAAAATGTCAAGTGTCAAGTGCATAAGTACAAACAGATTTCTTTTGTCTTTTCACGCATGTGATAATTGCGTTAGACGCATCATTTCCAACGACACATTGCGGCATTTCATTTCAAGTACTATTATTTTTGACTTCCTTCTTGTTTTTGTTTTGTGAGTCTATGTCTCTATGTAGTCGCTATCAAAGTTGATTCGTACATTTGTTTGACATTTGTGTGCGCGCATTTGTTTACAGTCAACGCACCTTTTTTACGATTGTGTGTCCAAATCTCTAGCGGTCATTGACAAGTGTTCGCGGTCGGCGGCACTTGGCCGTGCGTATATTTTTACATACTCACATACACGCCATGTGCTACATATCACGCACTGTTTATTTTGTTTTTTTATTTCAACCGGACTCAAGTTTGACATTTGCGTTGCTGTGTTGTATTTGCTCAAATATTTGCTGAAGTGCAACAAAAGTATTGGTGCCGACTATTTTTTACGGTCTCCACGGAAGCGTTTTCGGCTAAAAATAATTTAATTGTCTAAATGCTTGTTAAATATGCAATAGCATACATACGTATGGATGAGTGTACGAACAAATTATCTATGCATTTTGAAAAAATCACTTCTGAAATATTAAAGTAAACACCATTTTGTGCTCTATGAACAATTCACGTAATGACTATTGTTCTTTGCGGGCGAGTCTCATGCCATAAAATTCACTAATAACTCTCTAAGAATATTGTTTTGGTTAACACCACATTGCTATGTACATATGTATGTGCACATGTGCAAGCTGTGTACTCCACTCAACTTCAATAGTAGCGCCACCGAAAATTTTATGCCGCAAATGTAAAAATCTTTAATAAATGTTTCATAGCTGACTGCCTATCAGTGGCGACCGCCGCTGTCCAATGTGCTGCCCACCGACTGCTACAGCCATTAACAGCAATTCACGAACCGGTCAAGCATAGTTTACCTTTTTTGTTTGCTGAGTGAAAAGATGCCGGTAAAAAAATTTAACATTTCGATGGAATATAGTTATGAATACATATATGTGTGTACACACTCTATTCCAAAAAACCCGAACTAGTTTGAATTCGCTATATTGGGATAGCTTGTCCAAGCTGTGAAACTAGTGTGAGATGCGCCAGTATTCACAATAATGGCAAACCGACATATTGTAAAGTTTTTACTCTTTATTTAATTTTTCTTATTTTTACAAAAACTGCATAACCAGTGAGTTTCTAAAGATTCTGAGTTTTTGATATTTTGATGAAAATTTGTTGAATTTTTTTGAATTGTGCATAAAGTTTGAAATGGTTTTTATTTGTAATATAAACTATGTACATATATTTTTTATAAAAAAAAAA
>JAYXIM010047542.1:0-21360 GCA_037575425.1 Anastrepha fraterculus
TTGATAAATTAATAATTAAAATTATTGGTAAAATTAATGCAATTTCTACATCAAAAATTAAAAAAATAATTGTAATTAGGAAGAATCGTATAGAGAATGGAAGACGTGATGATGATTTTGGGTCAAACCCGCATTCAAATGGGGAACATTTTTCACGATCTGCTATACTTTTTTTTGATAAAATAGAAGCTAAAATTATTACAATACTTGTAATTGTTATTAGGGTTAAAGCTATAATAATAATTGAAAAAATTATCTATACTACTAATTAGTAGACTTTATGATTGGAAGTCAAATATACTTTATATATTATATAGATATTGTAAATATTAATTATATTACTTTATTATCCTCCTCATCAATAAATTGAAATATATAAAAATAATCAAACAATATCAACGAAATGTCAGTATCAAGCAGCTGCTTCAAAACCGAAATGATGTGTTTTTGAAAAATGATTATTTAAATGTCGGATTAAACAGATTAATAAGAAAGTTGTTCCAATTAATACATGGATTCCATGAAATCCTGTAGCTATAAAAAATGTAGATCCGTAAACTGAGTCAGCAATTGTGAATGGTGCTTCAATGTATTCATATGCTTGTAAAATAGTAAAATATACTCCTAATAATACTGTGAAGAATAACCCTTGTGTAGCTTGAGAATGATTACCTTCTATTAAACTATGATGGGCTCATGTTACAGTTACTCCTGAGGCTAATAAGATAGCTGTATTTAATAAAGGAATTTGAAATGGATTGAAAGGTTTAATTCCGGCTGGTGGTCATGAAGCTCCTAATTCAATTGTTGGAGATAATCTACTATGAAAAAAAGCTCAAAAAAATGATACAAAAAATAAAACTTCTGATAAAATAAATAAAATTATTCCTCATCGTAGTCCTAATGTTACAGGTAGGGTGTGTAATCCTTGAAAGTTCCTTCACGAGAAACATCTCGTCATCATTGATAGACAGTTAAAATAGTAATAATATTACCTAATAAGAATAATGAAATATCATATTGATGGAATCATTTAACTAAACCTGAAACTGATGTTATTGCTCCAATAGCTCCTGTTAAAGGTCATGGACTATAATCTACTAAGTGGAATGGGTGATTAGCGTGTGTTGACATTATTTAAAATTAATTTACTTCTCTAGAGTATAAAGTACTTAATACTGCGAATACATAGGATTGAATAATTGCTACAGCTGACTCAAGTACTAATAAAGCAATTTGAGCAATAATTAATAGCGAAATAATAGCATATGAAAGTGATGGGCCTGTATTTCCTAGAAGAGTTAATAGTAAGTGACCTGCAATTATATTAGCTGCTAATCGTACTGCTAAAGTTCCTGGTCGAATTAAATTTCTAATTGTTTCAATACATACTATGAATGGTATTAAAATTGCTGGTGTTCCTTGAGGAACTAAATGTGCAAATATATGTTGGGTATGATTAATTCAACCATAAATTATAAAACATAATCATAAAGGTAAAGCTAATGTTAAAGTTAATGTTAAATGGCTTGTACTTGTAAAAATATAAGGGAATAATCCTATAAAATTATTAAATAAAATTATTGAAAATAAAGAAACGAAAATAAAAGTTGATCCTGAATGTCCTGTAGATCCTAATAAAGTTTTAAATTCTTTGTGTAAAGTTAATAAAATTGAATTTCAGAAAATATGGTATCGTGAGGGTATTAATCAATATGTTGAAGGGATTACTATTAATCCTAAAAGAGTACTTATTCAATTAAGAGATAAATTAAAAATACTTGAGGTGGGGTCAAAAACTGAGAATAAATTTGTTATCATTTTCAATTAAGAGGTTGAGTTGAAGATTTTTTAGTTGAATCAGATTTAGGGGATTGAGGGATTATAGAGTAATAATTTATTATTCTAAAAAGTATAAATGTGATAGAAAAAATAATAAATAAACTTAATCAACCAATTGGGGCTATTTGTGGGATTAAAAAATATTAATAAGTTTAATAATTTTAGTTTGACAAACTAATGTTATATATTTAACTAATTTTTTATTATTATTATTGAATATAATTTATAAATCATTAGAAGTAAGTGCTAATTTACTATTGAGTGGTTTAAGAGACCAGTACTTGCTTTCAGTCATCTAATGATGAATTTACTCTATTTGTAATTCATTTAATAAAATGGTTAACAGGAATACTTTCAATGACAATAGGTATAAAACTATGATTAGCACCACAAATTTCAGAACATTGACCGTAGAATAATCCTGGTCGATTTATTAAAAAATTAATTTGATTTAATCGTCCAGGAGTTCCATCTACCTTTACTCCAAGAGCGGGTACTGTTCATGAATGAATTACATCTGCGGCTGTTACTAAAATACGAATTTGTGAATTTATTGGTAAAATAACACGATTATCTACATCTAGTAATCGGAATCTATCTACTGTTAATTCATTTGTTGGGATTATATATGAATCAAATTCTACATTTATAAAATCTGAATATTCATAACTTCAGTATCATTGGTGTCCAATAGCTTTTAGAGTTACTGAAGGTTCATTAATTTCGTCAATTAAGTATAAAAGTCGTAAAGAAGGAAAAGCAATAAATAATAGAATAATAGCTGGCAAAATTGTTCAAATTACTTCAATAGTTTGTCCATGAAGTAGATTTCGATTTGTATAGGAATTAAAAAATAATATAAATATTAAATAACCTACTAAAGTTGTGATTATTACTAAAATTATAAGAGTGTGATCGTGAAAAAATGATAATTGTTCTATTAAGGGAGAGGCACTATCTTGAAGGCCAAGGGCTGCTCATGTTGTCATTATATTTATAAATATGTATATTATATTATTATAAATAAATTTATAATTAAGAATTTATTAAATAAATAGATTATTTATATTTATAATTCTAATAAAAGTGAAATACTTTATATATGGAGCTTAAATCCATTGCACTAATCTGCCATATTAGAAATTAGTTAAAAGTGGTAATTCAGAATAACTATGTTCAGCAGGAGGGGTATTCTGAAGTCATTCAATTGATGAACTTAGTTGTATAGGGTAAATAACTTGTCGTTGGGAAATTATACTTTCTCAAATAATAAATAAGAAAAATAGAATCCCTAGTAATGAAATAGAAGATCCAATAGTTGAGATAATATTTCATGTTGTATATGCATCTGGATAATCTGAATATCGTCGAGGTATACCTGCTAGTCCTAAAAATGTTGAGGAAAGAATGTCAAATTTACTCCGATAAATATAATAATAAATTGACTTTTTAATCATCTAGGGTTTATATTTAATCCAGTAAGTAAAGGGTATCAGTGAATGAATCCAGCTATAATTGCGAATACTGCTCCTATAGATAATACATAATGAAAGTGTGCTACTACATAATAAGTATCATGTAAAATAATATCTACAGATGAATTAGCAAGTATTACTCCAGTTAATCCTCCTACTGTAAATAAAAAAACAAATCCTAGAGCTCATAATATTGCTGGTGAGTAATTTAATTGAGTTCCATGTAGTGTAGCTAATCAACTGAAAATTTTAATTCCTGTTGGTACTGCAATAATTATAGTAGCTGATGTAAAATATGCCCGTGTGTCTACGTCTATTCCAACAGTAAATATGTGATGAGCTCATACAATAAATCCTAATAGTCCAATTGCTATTATTGCATAAATTATTCCTAAAGAACCAAATGTTTCCTTTTACCTGATTCTTGGCTAATAATATGAGAAATTATTCCAAATCCAGGTAAAATTAGAATATAAACTTCTGGGTGACCAAAAAATCAAAATAAATGTTGGTATAAAATTGGATCTCCTCCTCCAGCAGGATCAAAAAAAGATGTATTTAAGTTTCGGTCAGTTAATAATATAGTAATTGCACCAGCTAGTACTGGTAAAGATAAAAGTAATAATAGTGCTGTTAATACTACAGCTCATACAAATAAAGGTATTCGATCAAATGTTATACCAGTAGATCGTATATTAATTACTGTTGTGATAAAATTTACTGCTCCTAGAATTGATGAAATTCCAGCTAAATGTAATGAAAAAATGGCTAAATCTACTGAAGCTCCTCCATGAGCGATTAGAGATGATAATGGAGGATAAACAGTTCATCCTGTACCAGCTCCGTTTTCTACTATACTACTTACTAGTAATAGTGTAAGAGAAGGAGGTAATAATCAAAATCTTATATTATTTATTCGTGGGAATGCTATATCAGGTGCTCCTAATATTAAAGGTACTAATCAATTTCCAAATCCTCCAATTATAATAGGTATTACTATAAAAAAAATTATCACAAATGCGTGAGCTGTTACAATTACATTATAAATTTGATCATCTCCAATTAAGGCTCCTGGATGTCCTAATTCAGTTCGAATTAGAATTCTAAGAGATGTTCCTACTATTCCAGCTCATGCTCCAAAAATGAAATATAATGTTCCAATATCTTTATGATTTGTTGAGAATAATCATTGTTGCGATTAAGACAATTAAAATATTCTTTAATAATTAAATAAGAAATAAATAGATTAAATGGCTGAAGATTAGGCGATAGATTGTAAATCTATTTATAAGAATAAATTCTTTTAATCAAAAATTTATTAAATAAATAGAGTTTAATAACAAAATAAAATTAAATTTAAAATTTAGAGCTTTATAGTCAATAATGACATTAGACTGCAATTCTAAAGGAGTATAAATATAGTATTACTAAGGCTTAAAAGATTTAACTTATATTTATAGCTTTGAAGGTTATTAGTTTATTTAACTTAAAGCCTTTCTTTATTTTAGATTAAACTAAAATTTTTATAAAATATTAAATTTTTGATTTAGCTTATGATGATATTATAAAGTTAGGTAGATAATAGATACTAAGATTAAACTAAATGTGGAAATAAAAGATAAAATTATTATACATTTAAATGAAATTTTGTTGACTTGTATATAATTTGTTCAATTATTTTCATTATAGTTTAGTATAAAAGCAGCGAAACATAAGCGTAAATAAAAAAATAATGTGATTAAAGTTATTACTGTTATAATTGTTGTAAGGGTGTATTGATTATTTAAAACTAATAATTGAATAACTAATCATTTTGGTAAAAACTCAATAAATGGTGGAAGACCACCTAAAGATAGTAAATTTAGAAATAACATAAATTTTAAAATTTTTGAATTAAAAAATGAATTAAACAATTGATTAATATGATATATTTTAAAATTATTGAAGATAAATGTTAAACTAAAGGATAAAAATGTATAAAAACAAAAATAAATTATTCATATTGATTCACTTATTTGTATTGCAGCTAACATTCATCCTAGATGATTAATTGATGAAAATGCTATTAATTTTCGTAAAGATGTTTGATTTAATCCTCCTATTGATCCAATAATTGTTGATAGAACAATAATTGAAAAAATAAAATTGTTTTGTTGAATTGTGATATATGAAATTAATATAATTGGGGCAATTTTTTGTCATGTTATTAATACTAAAGCGTTTATTCATGATAATCCCTCTATAACGTTAGGAAATCAAAAATGGAAAGGGGCTGCCCCACTTTTTAATAAAAGAGAAGAATAGATAATTATATCATTATATACTGAATTTGAATGTAGTATAGGGAAATTATTAAGGTATATTATGATAATAGCAAATAATAAAACAGCAGATGCTATTGCTTGAGTTAAAAAATACTTAAGAGAGGCTTCATTGGGGTTATGGTTTGGGGCTGCATGGCGGCAAATGGGGTGGGTCAGTTAGAATTTATTGATTCGACGATGGATAAATGGAGATACTTGAACATACTAAAACGGAATTTAAAGCAAAGTGCAGAAAATCTCGGCTTATCAAGAATATTTTGGTTTGAACAAGATAAAGACCCGAAGTACACAGCCGAGATCGTTAAGCTTTGGCTCTTGTACAACGCCCCAAAACAGCTTAAAACACCACCACAGTCCCCAGATCTATTGGAAAAAAGAATTCGTCAGGAAGTGATTACTAGTAAAGAGGTTTTGCGGAGTGTCATGCAGGCAGAATGGAGGAAGATAACAGCAGAGCAAACTAGTAAGTTCAATGGCAAATAGGCTGAGAGAAGTCCTGAAGCAACGTGGATATCCAACTAAATATTAGATTTAATTTTTGCATATAGCATATCATGTTTTTGTATTAGACTTTAAGACTGAACGCAGACTTTATGGACGCTTTATTTACTTGTTGCAGCCATTATTCACCGTTATCTAAAAACTTATGTGAGGAATCTGGAAATTTATTTTTGTTTTTGAAACTTAAACCTGTAATAAACATATAAATATATACAAATTTATAAAAATTATAAAATCAGGTTGTGTGTTTCATTCACTAAAAAGTTATTGTAGGGTGAACGCAGACTTTGTGGGGCATGTGCATGTCTCCGCAAATTTTTGTTTACCTGCTCTCCATTTTCATTAAATAACTTTTTAAATAAATTAAACACTTTGTTATTATGAATTCTGTAACTTCTTGCTCGTGACTAAATAATAATCCTAGTTGTTAAATATTTTTAATATTAATAACACAAATGTACTTCGAACATTTACCGCGACACTCGAAAAACTTATTTTCGTTTATCTACTGTTTACCATCCAATTCGCCTTGGAAATAATTATTTTGACTCATGGGCCAAAAAAGCAAAAACAAAATACATGTAACTTTTTGTTTTTATACAGCTGCTATCACCTTGTATACATGCGCCTTGGTAAAAACAAAAGACACTGCTCTCACTATCAGCAACGCTTTGCATATCTGTTTGTATAGTTCTCTGATTTTGAACCACCAGTTATTAAAGTCTAATGGTGCTCACACTCACCAACTTATCGTTGCCCTTCCGTTGCCCGTAGGATACACAAAATTGAGCAAAACTTATTCCGTAGAAAACAATTGCGTAGCTACGCCAACAACTAAAATAAATTTATGAAAAATTACTTTAAAGAAAAATCAGTACACAAATATTCAAATCATTCTAAACCATTTTATTGATTTGGTTTATTTCGTTTAGTTGTAGTAATTGAAGTGCTATCCCACAATATTTCTCGTTTTTCCATCTGGTGCGTAGACGAATAAATCAGAAGGTTTTCCGACACGTGAGCAAGCCACATAGAGCTGTCCATGTGAGAAGCATCGATTCTCTAAATTTAATTCACACTCTTGTAACGATTGTCCTTGTGCTTTGTTAATAGTCATTGCGAAAGCGAGTCGCACCGGGAATTGTTAACGTTTCAATTCGAATGGCATATCTGTCGGGATCATTGGGATACGTGGCAACAGTACGTCTTCAATTTGAATTTTCCAGTCAAAATTGTTGCCTCGATAACATTGTTCATCACTTTCTGGGCTGAGAGTCTGGTTTCGTTGCAAAGTCGTGGTGGATTTATGTTTCGAAGGAGAATGATGGGTACGCCAATTTTCATGCCTGGCAATTCAAGGAAATTCAAGAATTCAGTTGGATAGCTGACAACCTCGTCTTGATTCTCCACAGTATCGATGGACTTATATGTTGTCGTTTCACTGTGTATTCCATGCTGAATGGTGAAGTTGATGATATTGACATCGATGTTTTTGGCTGCTAATATAGCACGCGTACTGAGCCACTAATGGTTTTTGTAGTTTTGTGCAATGTTTGGGAAACTTTTTGCACCAATTCGTCGATGCTTTCTGTGATCTTACATGAGTTTGCTCGCAGGCTGACATATTGTGTAGATTCATCAATTTCAATTCGCCCATTTCCAATATCCAATAATTGTTTTGCAAAATTTCCACCCGATGCATCCCGTTGTAGTTGTACACGCATGTTAGTTTTCAAAGTCAATTTATGTAAATGACGCCATAGAACTGATGATTTAAGAATGCATTAAGTTCATCAGCGGGTGTTGAACGTGGTATAATGGTCAGTATTTGTCGAAAATCACCAGACAATAAAATGAGTGCGCCACCGAAGATCCGTCTGTTTCCTCTCAAATCTCACAGTGTACGATCAAGCGCTCCCAATGCTTTCTTGTGAGACATTGTACATTCGTACCATATGATAATTTGACACGTTTGGAGTACTTTTCGCATTCCAGAGTTTTTGTTGATGTTGCATGCAATATTATTTTGTGATCGTATGGTTGCCAAATTTAGTGAAATAAGAAAAGTCTTGGCTGTGCCCCCGGGCGTGAGTCTATGAGAAAATATACCAGCTCCAACACCACAATCCATTTTACTGCCATCGTTATATACTGTAGTGTCGGACTTGTTTAGTGAGAATGTCTTATTCCATTCTTTCCGAGATGGAAAGAGATTGACGAAATTTCTACTGAATGTTACCGTCGGGACGATGTAGTCAGTCCTCTTTGAAGTATACTGGGTTTGTCGCAGTAATAAACTGGCATGGCCATGAGTTTTTTTCTTCCAGCGACTCGCTTCATTTAACCTAAATGCACTCATTGTCGCAATCTTCTTGATATGTAGATCTACCGGAATAACGTGTGTCAGTTCGTTCAGGGCTTCCCTAGGAAATGGTCTGATTGCACCGACTGTTATTGCACAGGCTGATCTTAGTATTCTGCTAAGTAATTTGATGTTGTATTCCCTCTCTAGAGCTTTCCTTTACGTTAAAATTGGTCGTATAACCGCCTTATACAACCATAATGTATACTTGGGTGGAAGACCCCATCTTCTTCCTAGCAATGTAATAATTGGCCTAAAATCCTTCGCTGATTCATGTCCCCTTCTGCCTACGTCTGGTATGAAGATTTAGGTTTAGACACACTTTGAAAATTTCCATTAGCCATGGCAGAATATTATCAAGAGTTTCCTGTAACATCTTGGTAAAAATCCCGTTAGGGCCTGGAGATTTGAAAAGTGAAAACCGATTTAATTGCCTATGCAACCTCCTCTTTTGTGACTATTACATCCGCAAGATGCCGTGGGTCATAGCGGGCTTGCCGAATTCTAAACATCGATATCGTGAGTGCTACATCTCGGAAAATGAGTGTTTAAGAGAAGTTCTAGAGACTTCTGCCGTAGAAGTCCAAGTGCCATCTGGCTTCTTGACCCAAGAAGCCATTCAATGATCTTTAGACAAGATACGGCTGAGCTTGGCAGAATCTCTGGTAGACTCGATCGAAGAACAAAAATTTCTCCAGCTCTCCATCTTGGCAGCCCTAGTTGCCTTTTTGTACTGTCTCCGACTATCTCTGTACAGTGGTCAATTACCTGTTAAGTAGCTGAGATTAAAATTGCTTCTGGCTTCTTCCCTTAATTTCGAGAGCTCGTTGCTCCATGAGGGAGGATATGTTTGTTTTTGCTATATTTAATTGGACACGACGTCTTGTAGGCCCTACTGAATGTCTTCTCTAATGTTGTAACCCTATCTCAAGGTTTCCGTGAGAGTGATTTGGGTGATCGGAACTCCTCCCAACCTATTGTTCACTACATTTTTGAACTTTTTCCAATTAGTTCTTAGTGGGTTTCGATACAGTAAGGGGATACGCCCTCAAATCCAGCTCGTAAAGGGTCAAGCTGGTGTCTCAAAGGGAAAGAATGTGCAACGAGATGGCAGATCGAAAGAAATGAAGCCTTTCACCTCTTTTTTCCAATCCCCTTACATCGCCTTCACGTGGTGACACTGTTAACCTAGTGCAGAGATCAAGTAGCTTAACGGAAGACGTAAGGTGAGCACCCCCGAAAGGGGACTGGCCTTTAGGCTGACAACCTAATGTCAGTATAAAAAGAAACTTGTCTCGACACATCAACAACAGCCTCGGATAAGAAATGGACATCAATACCGACCCCTGCAACGTTTAAAGGACTATGATTTGACACTTGGAACATGGAATGTATTGACTATGCTGCAACCTGGAAAAATGGCGGAAATTGCAGACGAACTAATGAAATATCGGACAAATATTTGTGCACTACAAGAAATAAGGTGGAAAGGTGATGGTGAAGTGAGAAAGAAAGCTTACTCGATTTTTTTTAGTGGTTCTGAAACTCAAGGCTTACGCGGAACAGGATTCTATGTAGACAGTAATACCAGAAAAAGCATATTGAATTTTTCTCCCGTGAACGATCGTATATGTTATTTAAGATTGCAAGGTAAATTTCAAAATATAACTATTATAAGTATATATGCACCTACAAACGATAGCACTGATGCTATAAAAGATAAATTCTATGACGACCTTAGTGACGTAACTAACAATATTTGCAAACAAGACATTTTATTGATTGTAGGCGATTATAATGCAAAAGTAGGAAAGGAAGAAGGCATCATCGATAAAGTTGCGGGAAAATTCTCTATACACAACCACACAAATGACAATGGTATGCGAATGTGTAGCTTTGCGAGTGCCCACGGGTTAGTTGTCAGTAGTACAACCTTCAAGCACAAACGAATTCATCTTCAAACTTGGAAAATGCCGGGCCGCAATATGGCTAATCAGATCGATCATATACTTGCTGACAAAAGACATGCTACATCAGTCATAGATGTGAGATCATATAGAGGCGCTTGCTGCGACACAGATCACTATCTCGTGGTAGCTAAGTTACGACAACGAATTTCAATAGTAAATGACAACAAAAGCTTTAAAAAATTAAAGTGGAATACAGATGAACTTATAAATAACTAGCGGACCCTCTGCCTGCTTCGCTAGGCATATCAAAATTAGAAATGAATAATGAACAATCGATTTAAATTCACTCTATGAGTATTTATTCTTTTTTTACAATATAAAATGAATGTTAATTTTAAACTTAAACTAACGCAAAGTCTTTTCGTAAACTACATTTTTAGTTTTGCCCTGAGTTGTGGTATAAATAAACCGAACTGATGGCTTTCCTACACGTGAACATGATACATAATCGTATAATTGTCCGTGGGAGAAGCATGGATATTCTAAGTCAATTCCGCATAATTCCAGCGATTGTGCTTGTGTTTTGTTTATGTGTTTGTTTTAATCTATCTTGCTCATTACGTTGTATACGTTCTTCAGGTGAATGGCCTGAACGTGATCTGGACATACGTTCCCTTTGATTTTGGTTTTGAATTTCTCGCTCTTCTTGTGATTGATTTTGCCTTTCATTTGATCTATTTTGGGTTCTACGCGACCGACGATCAATATCATTTCTTCGCGGGCGTGGCATTTCTAAAATAAAGCGATGCAAATATAAGTAATATAATTTTCTTTTTTCTATTGTTGAAATTAAATTTCTAATTCTTTTGGCCGCATAAGTTGATTTCAAATAAGTTAAAAGAAAATAATTGAAAAGTAATGAATTTAATCAAAAAAACATGAAAAACTCACAATGTGCATTAAAATTGCTAACAACAACAACGAAACCACCGTTTTTTTATTTTCACTGATTATTAAAATTTTACTTACAATATATTTTATTTTTATAAAATTTTTCCCAAAAAAAAAATAACAATGAAAAACGCACTTTAAAATTGTTGACCACTCACCAAATGGTTTTTATACAGCTGATTATGTTGACCTCAGTATATCCAGTAAACAAACTGTGGTGAAAGTCCTTTATAAGGACCAAGTTTATAGTGGTGAAGTTTTAAGTACAACACAATTTTCTGTACGCACGATTGCTCTTTGGCAAAAATAAAGTAATCTTAAGAAATCATAAAAAAAAGTTGCAAATTTTAGAGAAATTTCTTAAAGAAAAACTAATACATGCATTTACTTGAATAAGTAAACACCAAAAGTATACTAAAATGACTATTTAATGCTGATGCTAATGTTTGATACAAATTTATATTATTGCTCAAAACCCTCTGCGCGCTGTCGCTGTCTTTTTGTTTCTGTACCGCATCGCGGTGAATTCACGTTTTTCAGAAAGTTGGCAACAGAAGAAAATTGAAGGAAGTACATATTTTGCTCATATTTGTTATTTTAGTTGTTAAATGAAAATGTGTTTCAGGTATTTTTTAATCTTGCAACTATTCTTTGGCTTTGAAACTGCTTACACTCACAAAATAATCCAACTCGTTTAAACACACATCCAAATATAATTATTTATTTTGGTTTTTCCACTCGTCAAAGCAGCACATAAGGTTGCATTATTTAATTATTACCTAATACAAACTTGTTCTCTTTTAACAATGATAATATTACGATGTGAAATCAAGTAAATATGCATTTTTGTATTATATCCTGAACATTTGTCTTCAGCGCTATACCAATGCTCGAACACTTGGAGCATGAAATTTACAGAAGTATTGTAACCTGAAGTAAGTATACCTGCTTTTAGGCATTTATCTCGTAAACGTACGTTTGGCCATATGAACTTGTCTACCCAAATGCATGAAAAAAGTGTTAGCATAACTTTTTCGAGTATATATACATACAGGAGGATTTATTTTATACATTTTGCTCGTCAGCTTTCGCGTTTTCTTTTCTTGGTTTTAGACTTTCACCACAAAAAAATTACGCAAACCCATGAACAAAGTTATACTAATAGAAACCTGATCTTAATACTCGAGCTACCATCAAATTAACACGTTTTATTTTTTAAAAGAACATTTATGGCGACTGTCGATCCATATTGATGGATTTCAAAAAATGTATGGATTCAACCGCTGAATAATTTCGCATATTTTAAATCCATCTAAACTATTACATTTGCGCATTTATATATATGTATTTAACATTTAATTTAAGTAAACGTTTCAATATTTGTCCAAAAACTTTGAACTTCGAAAAATACAGGCTTATGGTTATTAATGGAATCAAATATATTTAACGAATTTTTATTTCATCTAAATCATATAACGTTCAAATGAAGCTCAAAATATTTTTCCAGTTTAAAAAACAGCAATGTGCTTTGATGCCGTGTCACGCATGCATAAAAAGAAAAGAAAAGAGAGGACAACTATTGCGTTACGAATAATACAGTCGCATACGTCACTCGACATGAAAACAATGTTATTCATATCTGTGTATATTCTATTCATTTGCGTGTATTCTCATTCCGTATACGTAATGTCCGTATAAGGGAAACACGCAAATATTGTATTTTTCACACTTACACAACGCACGCATACTTTTACCGATTTCTTTAAAACTTCACATAAACCATCTATGGACATATACCAATGATCTGTGAAAGTTTGATTGAAATCGGTGAATGCGCTTAGGCGTGAATCGGCGACTAACGAACACAAAAAAACGTCTCCATTTTTATATATAAGATTTAACATTTAATTTAAGTAAACGTTTCAATATTTGTCCAAAAACTTTGAACTTCGAAAAATACAGGCTTATGGTTATTAATGGAATCAAATATATTTAACGAATTTTTATTTCATCTAAATCATATAACGTTCAAATGAAGCTCAAAATATTTTTCCAGTTTAAAAAACAGCAATGTGCTTTGATGCCGTGTAACGCATGCATAAAAAGAAAAGAAAAGAGAGGACAACTATTGCGTTACGAATAATACAGTCGCATACGTCACTCGACATGAAAACAATGTTATTCATATCTGTGTATATTCTATTCATTTGCGTGTATTCTCATTCCGTATACGTAATGTCCGTATAAGGGAAACACGCAAATATTGTATTTTTCACACTTACACAACGCACGCATACTTTTACCGATTTCTTTAAAACTTCACATAAACCATCTATGGACCAATACCAATGATCTGTGAAAGTTTGATTGAAATCGGTGAATGCGCTTAGGCGTGAATCGGCGACTAACGAACACAAAAAAACGTCTCCATTTTTATATATAAGATGAAGATATGAAAGCAAAGTACAAATATGCGATTGAAAACATTTTATTTAATGAAAATAGCACAAATAATGACTCAACTGAATTAGATATTGAAGATCAATGGAATAAACTGAAAGCTACAATCATAAAATCCGCAAAGAATACTATTGGAGAGAAGAGATCAGTAATGAACGAATGGTATGATGAGGAATGCAGAGCAGCTAATTATGCGAAAAAGGAAGCTAGAATAAAATATATGGAAAGAAACACACGTACAAATAGATTATATTATGTAAACAAAAGAAAAGAAGCTAAGAAAATAATGCGAAAAAAGAAAAAAAACCTACATGAAGCGGCAAATTGAACAAATTGAAAGCGATTTTAGAAACAAAAATGTCAGAGCTATGTATCAGAACATCAAAAAACAGACTAAAACATTTCAACCTCGAACAAATATATGCAAAGCAAAGGATGGTTCCATAATCAGCGAAAAACAACAAGTAATAGATAGATGGAAAGAATATTTCAACGAACTACTTAACAAAGAAAACTACGATAATACAAGTAAGGAGGAACAAGTAGTACATACGGCCGAAATCTATGTTGAAGAACCTAGCTTTGACGTAGTACTATTGGCTATAAGAAAACTTAAAAACCATAAAAGCTGTGGTGAAGATGGAATACCCGCAGAACTTCTGAAATATGGCGGACATGAACTACATAAACAAATATTTACCTTAGTAAGCCAAATATGGCATTCAAATGAAATACCCACTGGATGGGCATCAAGCATAATAGTACCTATACACAAAAAAGGACATAAAACTGAATGCCAAAATTACAGAGGCATATCTTTACTTAATACAGGTTATAAAGTATTTACAAACATTCTATTTGAAAGGCTGAATATTTATGCTGAGAACATCCTAGACGACTACCAATGTGGTTTTAGAAACAACCGCTCAAAGATTGATCAAGGTTTTACTGTCCACCAGATATTCGAAAAGTTTTACGAATATAAAATTGATATATTTTGCCTCTTTGTTGACTTCAAACAGGCATTTGACAGTATAAATAGAAAACGGATAAAATACTGCTTTCAGAAAATTGGAATACCTCTGAAGTTAATTAATTTGATTCTCTGTACATTGTCGAACACAACAAGTAAAGTACTGGTGCAAGGAAGCCTGTCAGACCCATTCGAAATCATATCAGGAGTAAAACAAGGAGACGCATTGTCATGTTTAGTATTCAATTTAATGCTACACACGACTGTTAAAGAAATAAACACGAATGGAACATTATTTAATAATGATTTTCAGATATGTGCCTACGCTGATGATATTCTTATTATGGCTAAAGATAGAAACACTCTTATACGCGTCTTTAAATGTATTGATAAAGATGCAAAAGCTCTGGGACTACACGTAAATACCGAGAAAACCAAGTACATGATTCGGTCAGTCAACAACACGACACGCGATGACCTAAGTATTAACAACTTTGCTTTCGAAAATATCACTGAATTTAAATACTTGGGTTTTAAACTATCAGCAGATAAAGATTCGGCGATAGCTATTAACGACAGAATCCAAGCTGCAAATAACGCCTACTACGTTAACATAAAACTATTTAAATCAAAAGATTTGTCCAGAGCACAGAAAATAAGAATGTACAAAGTACTGATACGACCCGTCCTTACATATGGTGCAGAAATATGGACGCTGAAAACAAATGATATTCATCAGCTGATGTGCTTCGAAAGACGTATCATAAGGAAAATATATGGTCCGGTTGCAACAATAGATGGCAGCTACCGAATTCGCTACAATAATGAAATCGAAGAAATCGTTCAAGGACAAAATATAATACGTTTTATCAAAGCCCAACGAATTAGATGGATTGGGCACGTACTGCGCATGCCGAAAGAGCGAAATGCTAGGAAAGCTTTTATTTTAACACCAATTGGAGGAAGAAAAAGAGGACGCCCACGAAAGCGATGGTTAGATGACGTCGAATCAGATCTTAAGCAAATGAACGTACACAACTGGAGAGATGTAGCCATGGATAGAATAAAGTGGAGAAAAATTGTTGATGAAGCTATGGTCCACCACGGACTGTGAGGCTAAGAAGAAGAAGAAGAAAGGGTCAAGCTGTGATCCGAGAAAGAGTTTTTGTTGGAAACCCTCCATTTGTCTACCCTTACCGAACTGTTTTTGGACAGTAAAGTAACATCAATCACTTCCGCCCATCCCCTAAAGTACTCCGTACTAGGAAAAGTGAAAGTGGGGGTGTTACCTCTGTTGCATACCATCAGGTTAGTATTAATAATAATGTCGTAAAAAGACTCACCTCGTTCGTTCGTCTCCGAGCTGCCCCATGGAGAGTGCATTGAGTTGGCATCGCAACCGAGTAGCAGGTTCTTATTTCTAGCTTCACGCATAAGCCGACGAGCTTCCACGGGTGGTGCTGGCCGATCATGTGCCATATAGATGGAAGCCAGTATGATGCCGACACCGTCAGCGGCCTCTACCTCCACAGCCGTCACATCCTGTGAACAATATGATGGGATTAAAGTATGTTCAAATGTTTCTTAGCTACAATACAAGATCTGGGGTTACCTTCAGTCCATATGTAGAAAAGGTTATGGTTGTTTCCAATAAACCCCTTCAGCCCCGCACCCCGGGTTCCTGGATTAATGCGAATTCGACGTCCTCCTCCGCCAGGAGAACGGTTAGGTTGTCTGTTGCAGTCCGCGAGTGCTGCAGGTTTATTTGGACAACAGTGAGACCCATGCTGCTGGTCGTTTTACAATTTGACGGCGCCACCAAGCTGCACTCCCGGGTGCTGCTCGTTAGCGCCATCGTTTTTGGTAGATGCGGCGACGTCAAGTTGCATGCCCGTGAGCAACTCGTTGGCGCCGTCAACCTCGTCCTATTCATCCTCCGGATTTGCAGAGCGGAATATCTTCAGTTATGTTTTCCTGACGCCGAACCAAAGTTTGTTGTCCACTTTTCGCAGTGGCTCGATGCTCTCCTCCGATATTTGGAGAAGGAAGGACACACTGTTCTTTGCTTGGTGTACGAGTATATATGTAGGTTTGATAGGGTTCAAACCTTATGCGCTTATGGCCGTAGACAGCCCTCCAACCCCATCAGGGGTAGTCAAGTCCTGTAAATCCAGGCTGAACTATGTCGGTAGACATAATAGCCTGATGCTAACATGGGTTCCGGGACACGTGGGTATCGCGGGTAACGAGGCCTCTGACTACTTAGCTAAGATGGGCTCTGAGGCCAACTTCTTTGGCCCAGAGCCCGTTTTGCCACTCCTCTCTGCGGCCATCACGGCCACGGTTAGCCAATGGGTAACTACCACCCACAAGCGGGCTTGGCAGGCTGAGAGAGGCTGCAGATGGACAAAACTGATGTTACCTGTCATGTCCGATCGACTGTCGCAACCCCTTCTGTCATTAGGCAGAGGGGAGTGTAGACGGCTGGTTGGACTGATGACGGGCCACTTTCTGTGGTCAAAGCATATGGAAAGGTAGGGCATCTCAGACAGTGTACTCTGCCCAGCCTGTGAAGAGGAGGATGAGACGGCGGACCACTTCCTGTGTGTCTGCCCCGCCTTCGCTCGAATCAGGTTTGAGGTCTTTGGCACTGATGTGTTAAGAAGCGACCATCTTGGCTCCTTGGCACCACAAGATCTACTCAGATTTCTTCGGAGATCGGGTAGATTTAAAGAAAATTAAAAGGGAATCCAAGTGTAGTACAATGGACTCAATTAATGTCTGAGTGCTGCACTTGCTAGTTGTCCCGACAAAAAAAAAAAAAAAAAAAAAAATATATGTAGGTATAATTATACACACAGATATAAATGATAAAATTTAGTATTTTTATTCACTTATTATCTTTGGTGTTTTATGTTGTTTATTTTTAGGGAGTTTGGCAGCATTAGCGCTTGTTGAAATTTTTTCTGTAAATTTTACAAATATTGAAATTAAGTAACTTAAAAACTATAACTTTTCTAAGGAGGACTTTCACTTTTAGATACCCCTCTACCCCTGAATATCATTTTTTTTGCAAAACACGAGCCATCAATTGGAAATTCCCTCGAAATCACTGACGATAACAATGAATGACAAAAATAGTCAATATTGGAATATATCTTATCATTACATCGGTTTTGTACGAAAAAAACTGATATTGTGTTGGTGATATACGAAAAAAAATCTGCACAGTTTTCGCTCATGTGGCTTTGTGCTGATTGAACAACTACTTATTGGTCGTATCTGTGAAAACGAGTGAAATGAGCGGACAGAATTCTGCTGCAGATTGGCCAACATGCACAAGGCCGCACTCGTACTTCAAAGTAAATTTCTAACATTACGGCTATATTACTTATTTCGTATACTTTTTATTAATTGTAGCGATGAGAGAACAAAAGGGAATGGCTTCGAAATTTTATTTATGAAATATTTATGAAATGCCAAAGACGTATCCGTTTTGTAAGCTAATAAAGGTTATTTTGCATCTTGGTGTAGTATAATGACAGATTACTTGAATTAGCTATCCGAAGCAAAATTGTGAGATTAGCTTTGGCTGTCATGTCACAGGGTACACAGAATTCTGCTTGCTCATTTTTCACGTATTTACACACTTACCCGTTCACTTGTTGTTCAAACGGGAACGAAGTAACAGGAGCGTATTCTGTTGATATGTACGTTGTATATCACCAACACAATCTCAGTTTTTTCGTAAACAAACCGTTGTCATGTCCCCAGTTACTAATCAACCAATCAGCTGATTCCTTCAAAATCGTTGAGAGCCGGTTAGCGATGTGATGTTGGTAACATCTCTGTATTCTGTATACCGCCCTGCTTGGTGTATGCCTCTGCCTTGACACATAGCAGCTAACGCAAGTATTAAATTCAAAGTTCGATCCTAGATTGTCTGAATGTAAATATGTATGTTCAGTATGTCAAGAATGGCATACATAACAAAAAAATTTCTTTTGGAAAAACAACAACTAAAGCAACAAAAACAAATAATATACCATTTCGACACTGTTAATAAACTGTTTTTACAAACTTTAATACAAGCGTTTTTTATGAAATGGATTTTTCATGTAATGGACCAATTTATTGGTATCTGCCATTTCTCCATTATTGCAGTTTTGAATGCTCTTGCATTCTTTGGATGTCTTTTGGGGACTCTTTTCTTCAAAAAGGCCCACAAATTTTCAATTACGTTTATGTCGGAACTTTGAGCTGGTGTATATTTAACTTTACCCCAATTGTAAGAAACCGGCATCGTTAAGCTCTTTGGTAAATTTAAATTTTTGTTTATTCGTAGTGATAGTACTGCCGGTATTTGTTAGTACTGCCGATAGTTTTTTTTACATATTTAAATATTGTTTGGCGACTATTGTGCAATAAACACAGAGTCTGCTACTCTTGAAATGGCATAAAGAAAATTATTCCAAATTTAATAGTGAAAATTATGTCAAGGGCTTTTGTTGTTGGTTTTAATGTTTGGTTAGCATTGGTTTCTTGCGTGCTGATCTCGATGAATATTTGTGGTGCAGTATGGCTTGACGGGCTGCTTCATAAGAGACAACAATACCACACTCCTTGTAACGCTCCTTTGCAAGTATTCTCAAGGAAATTATCGGATTTTGATCCAATTTTTGGTTCATCAAGCGTTCTGCAAGTCCAGTAATTTTAGTTTTAGGCCCACGTGAACACTTTTGCTCTATTCTACTTTCTTTTTCCGCTCGATTTATAACATTATAACCTGTCTGAGGTGTTACCGAAAACATTTCAGATAATTCCTGAACATTTTTACCCAGGGGGTAATTATGATCTATTGATTGCGTAGTATCAAGGATGGTCTTTTGCCAAGCATTTTAAAAATACAATATTTAAACTTGGAGTCCGAATAAAGTAAAAAAAATTCACTGAATGATGAAACAAAAGTATCAAAATGATAAATGCAAAGCAGAGGTAACGGTAAATCGAAGTTAATCGCGCAACACATTTTAAAGAAATTGTTGAAAAAATGCGAAATGTAAACGCAGGTTATTGGCGGCGCCGAAATAGTGTGTTATTTGTTTTTGTGGCAATAGTTGTGGTTTTTGTAAAGAATTTTAAGTTGTTTTATGAATTCCCTTTAAATGCTGTGAATAAGTATGAATCAGTACAAAAAAGAACTCAAATATAAATAAAGAGTGCAATTTTTTGCTATTGAAGTTGAAAAATTGGATTTCGTTTCTATGTCAAAACTCATTCTTGACATACTGTATATTCATTCATGAATGCACATTTCTTTTTCCCCCCGCTCAGATAAGAATGATCTTCATATCTGCTTTTTGTGTGGGTATACAAAGAAAAACCATGCAAAGGCATTATGTCTCTCCTCTACAACTTGTTGCGATGATTTGATTTTCCTTAGTGGTGGAAGTGTGTAACAGGCTTATTAAAAAAATAAGGTGAATTTTCAAATTTAGAGGGCTACGTAAATTCGACAGTCGATTACTATTTTGTTTTATGTTGGTACACTCATCTCGAAAATATGTTCAGGGTTTTAGCAATATAGCATGTATAGTTTGTTTGTTAGAGGCATGAATAAGACAAGTGTTTTGCGTGCTCGGCGATTTTCTGCAATCGACTCTTGGCTCTCCTGGACTCTTCTAGTGGGATGATTGGCTTTAGTTTCGATGTCATAATCAGATACCCAGGATTCGTCACCAGTTATGACTCTTTTAAGCAAATCTGGACTATCGTTATTGTCATTCCACAATATCTGAACGAAAATTCATCAATTTCGGAACGAACTTCGCTGCCACACGCTTTGTTGAGTCCGTCTATGCAGTTAATTTAAGTTTTAATCTTTTATAATATTGCTTAAGGGTTAATGTCAGCAATGTAAACAATCGCTTTTGTTATTCTATTTTATGCTATATCCTTTGTTCTTACACGTACATATGTACGTGCGTAGGGACATATTGCTGTTTAATTAGAGGTCTTTGAACTTAGAATTTATTTACTGCTTTGTTATTCATCCCGCAATTACCGCATATTTTACCGCTTAAGTTTTTACCGCATAACTTACCGCTTTAGAGAATTATATAAAGGCAACCGCGCTAAGTGTTAAATTATAATATAAGAATCTATTAAACGAAAAGGTTGTGTTTTATTTCTTTAAGCGATCCGCGTCAACATTTTATGGTCCTTCGAGCCGGATAAGTCAAGCCCGCATTTTAAAAGTTTAGCCAATAGATTTTGGCTAAGGTGCATGCAATGTTAAATAATAAATAACCAGTGAGCGAAAAATATATAAGTAACCAGTGAACAAAAAAAAAGGATTTGCGAGTGTGATTAAAGGAAACAAAATTGCAAAAGCTTGAATACGTAGGTTTACGGTTTAAATGCAATTAAAATAAAGCTATATAAGCGATAAAAATTGAAGATATTCAATTAGAAATAAAGAATTTCTGTGAGTTGTAATTTCTGTAAGGAGCACATCATTGGCAGTCCTGAGATTGTGAAGAATCTCTTAAAAGGGAATATC
>JAYXIM010047543.1:0-21305 GCA_037575425.1 Anastrepha fraterculus
AACTTGCATTGCCCATTTGTTTTATAAAGAATCTGCTGAATCTCTTTTCTTTTTGCTTTTAATATTTACGGTTTTTTTTTCTTCACAATAAACGTATCCGATCGAAGGTGGAGAATATTCTACATACAAATGCTTCGCAGTTTAACCCGAATTCTTCTCTCTCCACTTTATTAACATATTGCGAATGTCTTTGATTGAATTTGTGTGTGTAATACTGAGAAGCGAAGTTTTCGGCAACACCTTCTTCTGCTTTGCCATGTACGCACTTGTTTGAATGTTAGATATCACTGCTGCTATTGAAAACAAAGTTGGATAAACAATTTTTTAAAACTATTCAGAAAACTCAAAAAAAACTTAAAAATTTATGAAGTCACATGCAACACAAAAATTGCTTAAGTTTTCTGGACAATTAAGATTTGCGAACTTGAGAGTTCTAAGTATTGTATTAAAGCAAAAAGACAAGTTAGATATGTAGGGGAAAATTTGAAATTGTCCCGTTTGTGGCAATACCGGGATTATAGATGTGTCCGGATTACAGAAATGGTGCTGTATTTTAAATTACTAATTAAAATTGAACTAAAAATGTTAGCGGCCAGAATTACTGGCTGAAAAACTTGGGGGAACTCTAAGTGGAAAACAAAACAAAACAAAAACGTATATGGGAGGGGTAAAAGAGTTACTCTTTATCTAATGTTAAATTTATTACTAATGGGTTTCACTTCAAAAAAGTGTTAAATTACACTTATAGGGTGATATTTTGCAAAATTTTTCGTTAATGTAGTCAGATTAAGATTATATTCTCACTCATCATACCGATATTAGCCAGCAAATTTCTCTGTTGCGACAAATCGAAATAACTCAGAGCTACAGCTCGACTTTGATAAAATAAGTTCAGCATTTCAACAAGTAGCGAAAGCAGCATTTCCTCCGAGTACGAGAAGAGAGAAACCAAAACTTCCATGGTGGCCCACTGATATAGCAACCAAAGTTTAGGTAAGAGAAGATAACTAACTCGAAGATCAGATATAAAGACCGCCAACGCCTATTTAAGTATGCCCTAAGGACAGCAATAATAACGTCTTGGAGAGACTTCTCTCAAAAGATAGAAAACGGTTCGGAGACCAGCAGACTCCGGAAAGTTGATACAACTCTACAGAGCTTCAGAAACTCTAGCTACCCAATGAAAGTAGATAATATATAACTCGCTATTAACAGTGGCTAATATAAATCGCCGGGGCAGGAGAAATTATCCTTACTCATCTTCAACATACAATGCATATAATTACTTTTAGACTCGCGCAATTTTTTGAGGCGGCGATACGACTTAAGCGTATACCCAAGAAATGGGGTTAGGCAAAAGTGGTCTTCATACCTAAAGGAGGAAAACCCATACTTACGAAACCGAAGGACTATAGGCCAATTATCATATCATCTTTCCTATTAAAATCCTTAGAGCGATTGCTGGATGTGCATATCAAATGAAGAATTAGCAACAATCAAATCAGTAGACGCTAGTGATGCGTCGACACAATTGAAAAATCACTTCACTATACGGAATACACCATCGCTACCTCTTTGACATTGAGGGTGCCTTCAATAACTCATATATATATATATTATTGGCGCGTACACTCTTTTTGGCTGTTTGGCCGAGCTCCTCCTCCTATTGTGATCTATTGTCGTCTACGGCGGCCGCCACTTATACCTATATACGGCGGCCGCCGTAGCCGAATGGGTAGGTGCGTGATTACCATTCGGAATTCACAGAGAGGTCGTTGGTTCGAATCTCGGTGAAACCAAAATTAATAAAAACATTTTTCTAATAGCGGTCGCCCCTCGGCAGGCAATGGCAAACCTCCGAGTGTATTTCTGCCATGAAAAAGCTCCTCATAAAAATATCTGCCGTTCGGAGTCGGCTTGAAACTGTAGGTCCCTCCATTTGTGGAACAACATCAACACGCACACCACAAATAGGAGGAGGAGCTCGGCCAAACACCTAACAGAAGTGTACGCGCCAATTATTTATTTATTTTTTTTTTTTTTTTTAATTACAAGATCGCTAACGGAAATGGAAGTAAACACGGCGCTATTCTGGTTAATAGAACGAACGCTAGTCGGGCGGACGATAAGGCAGATTGCGATTGTCCTGTCCTGACTGTCAATAATCTAATAATAAGGTAATTTCATACACCAATGATATTGTAATAGCAATCTTAGGTAAATACCCTCCAACATTGTGTAACATGAGTTCTTGGTTATTGTGATATTAATGATTATTGTATGGTCGATGAACTAATGAGACTTGACACCAAGTTGAGTGATGAGTACACAAACAATGACCTAGGCTACCCTTACACACTTGTAACTAACTTGTCTTTGAGGAAATTGTAAGAGCGGCGAGAATGGAGTAATGAAACCACCTGCAGAATCGCCCGGCAATTGTGGCAGACTCTCGATGCTAAACGCACAGAATATATTAACGGGACGCTGCTTAATAGGCAGACACGTCTAGTGGATGGGCGTGCAAACAAATGGCTTCTGCGAAGCTGTCTAGCTGAGGGAAATGAAGTACCATTGTCCTGCTCTATCCAGACGTAAGTTTACCATTTTAAGTACGAAACTTTTTAATGAGTTGAAAGATCCCAAAAACGAAAGACCTTTTGTCATCAAACAAACATTCGGCGTACTCATAGATCGGCTCCCATGTCACTGTTGACAGTTATGATTTCGGGGTTGTAAAAGACTTCGTCTATTTAGGAACCAGCATTAACACCGATAACAATGTCAGCCTTGAAATCCAACGTAGAATCTCTCTTGCCCACCAGTGCTACTTTGGACTAAGTAGGCAACTGAGCAGTAAAGTCCTCTCTCGACTAACAAAATTAACATTTAGAAGGCTCTCACCATACCCGTCCTAACGTATGGCGCAAAAGCGTGGACGATGACAACATCCGTTGAAGCGACGCTTGGAGTGTTTCAGAGAAAGATTCTGCGTAAGATTTTTGGACCTTTGCACGTCGGTGTCGGGGAGTATCGAAGGCGATGGATCGTTGAGCTGTACGACGACATAGACAAAGTGCAGCAGATAAAAATCCAGTGGCTACGCTGCCTGGGTCATGTTGTCTGAATGGATACAAACGCTGCGGCTCTGAAAGTACTCGATTCGGTACCAACTGATGGTAGCAGAGGAAGAGGAAGGCCTCCTCTTCGTTAATAAGATCAGGTGGAGAAGGACTTGACTTCACTTGGTATGTCCAACTGGCGCCGGTTAGCAGCAGAAAGAAACGACTGGCGTGCTTTGTTAAACTCGGCCAAAATCACGTAATCGGTTATCGTGCCAACTAAGAAGAGGAAGATCTCAATATTATGAAGATTAGTGCTCTTCTAATATTTTCTAAAAATACTCACCTGAATTGGGAGAGATAAGGACAAGTTCCCCTCCTGAAGGTGTCCCATGGTGGACAACGAACTTCCACCTAACCTAATATAACCTCATTCAGAAGTGGGGTGAGAATTTATTAGTCCTCTGCAAACTGCTCTTATTTTTTAAAAATCGTATCAGATTGGCGTAAAAAAGAGAAGGTAGCTCATCCATTATTGGTGCAACCACGACAATGACAGAGAAATATGTACGCAATGGAACGTAGATAATGTTTATGATGACTATAATGACACCTCCATAGATTGTGCGCCATAATTCCTTCTCCCATCGGTCATAGCTCACTCTTTCTCGTTCTGAGAAGGAGTTTTGTTACCACTCTGTTCGGTCTTTTCAGGAAACACTTGGTGGTTTTGCTGCTGTTAGTACTGCGCCAATGAACACCTTAATATACCCCCTATTCCTGATATGGTTGAGCTATGTATGCTTAAAATTGTGTCCATTGGGGGGCTATGTTTGAATTGACTAAAGAACCACAGTTTGCCAATTCCTCTGGCAGTTTGTTGCCTTAAATACAGATCTTAACGCATGCTCTGAAAAGTCCCATGACTAACGAAGGAAACTTGTTGTTTTTGTTCAAACTTAGGTTTATTCATTAACGTATTTTTCATCAAGAACAACGCAATCATTCCAACGTCGTTTAACTTCTCCATAATACTTTTGTTGAACGATTCATCTTTTGGGCGCAAAATAGGCCTCAGTTTTAGCACTAATTTCTTCAGTCGAGCGAAATTTCTTATCGGCGGGAGTTTTTTTAGGTTTGTGAACAGTCAGTAAATTCATGTAGCTTTGCCATTGCTTTGACTGACTTATGACACGGTGCGTTGTCTTGATGAAACAAAATAGTAAGCAAACGCTCCACCTACTTTAAATAGTGTTTTCCAATAGCCAAATGGACATGAAATATAAAGTCAGCTCCTTTTTTTGATATTTTTACGATGTCAGCTATCTCGCGCAACGTCACTTTTCGTTGATTCAAAACGATTTTATGGATTTTTTTTAAGTTTTCTGGTGTTACCGCCTCATTTGGACGTCATCTGCGTTGTGCAGCATCGGTGTCTCTTCGATCATGTTTGAAGTCAGCAAACCATCGTTTTATAGTGGTTTCGGATAGAGCGGAGTCCTCATAACACTTTTTAAGCCATTGCTTCGCTTGAACGGTTTTTTCCTCATCAAGAGGCAGTGTAAAATTAAAACACGAAATTCTTTTTGATCCATTGTTTTAAAAATGACAAAAGTACCGTCACTTTAGCACAATAACTCATAAAATAATTAATAGAATACCATGAAATTTTAACATCTATTTTTCTAAGGTTAGTACTAAATGAGAAAGAGGTGAATGCAACAAAACTTGTGCCATCTAAGTGGTAGGCCGGGACTTTTCAGTCCATGTATTACATAAGTTCAAGCTCATTCCACCTTGCAACGACGTTTACCCTCAACTCACATTCTTTGGATATTTTTGAAGAGTTGCCTACAGTTTCTAACGCCTTTATATTCATTTTCTAGCAATGGAAACTTTAGTTCTCTTGTTTGTGTGCCATTGGGTTTTGTAATGCTTTATTTTACTATTTATCAATGATGATGTAATTGAGAATCCCTTATTGACTCTTTTTTGATGAAATAATTATATTAATTCAAATTAAAAAGATGATTTTATTTACAAGAAAATGTAGAGTAAGATCGGTTATTGCAGGCTATTCGGGTAATGTGGTCAACGTCTGTATTTTTCATAACAACGAACATGCACCAGAAATATTGCTTGTGAACTTCAAAATTCATATAACGGATGTTTTACGCTGTTCGCCTTTTGAATTGGACTCTTTACTGATGAGCAGTTGATCAAAATATATTGTGAAGTGCAGTTGATTTGTTTTTCAGTGGGGTAATATTAATGGTATTTTTTAGCAAGTGATTATTTTTAGAGTGTGAAAGTGCAGATAGAATTATTAAACTATACTGAATTTTTTAATGCTGTAAGAAACTCTTTTTAAATTATTTAAACAAAAGTTTGTAACGCTTTTTTCTTGTAAGTGGTACAGCAACTAATGTGGGCTAGTCAGCGTCGAGTGTTGTGAACTAGTAGCCAACATTACTCCCTTAGTATTTTCCTTATTCTCGTTAATTTTCCTGTTTTTGTATTTCCCAAAGAATGGCATCCTCTAGCCTGCTTTTAAAAACCTCACTTGGGCGTAAGCCAATACTGGACGAAGCCACAGAATTGAAATTGAATCAAGACTTTCCGGCCTCACAAGACACGATATTCATTCCCGGGCGTTTCCATTGGCGGAATGAAACAAAGTGCCGGTCCTTAAGCAATGTGCAGGGAAAGGTTGGCTGTATGGAACGTCTTTTAATGTAGCAATGGGTTTCACAAAAGAAAATGTAAGAATGTTTTTAAATTTACTTAAGCAAGAGTATGAGAAACATAAATTTCCACCATCTGCTATACAGAATGTGGGCAAAAATTAAGGTGAATTTATTTGTCAAACTTCGCGGGATTAAAATTTCGCTCTAGTTATTTTTTTTCATGAGTTGGCAGCACTGTTAATAACATCTGGGCCAACTTTCATGTGAATGTCATTATCAATAATATATTTACGCTTGTGTTTACTAAACGACCAAGAGTGCATTTTTCGATTTTTACAATGTCTGATTTGATTGAGCAGAGAAGTGCCATCAAATTTTGTTTGCGGAATGAAATTTCGGCTGCGGAAACGTTTAGCATGTTGCAGAAGGCATTTGGTGATTCAACCATGTCGCAAAAAATGTTTATAAGTGGTACAAAGACTTCAAAGAGGGTCAAGAACGTGTTAATAACTTGGAGCGCTCCGGACGACCATCCACGTCAACAGATGACCAACACGTCAATAAAGTGAAGGAGTTAGTGCTCAAAAATCGTCGGTTGACTGTTAAAGACCTTACTGATATGATCGGAATATCAGAACGATCAGTGAAAACCATTTTGAAAATGGTCTACGAAAAGTCAAATCTCGTTTGGTACCGAAAACTCTCAATTTCTTGGAAAAAAGTCGTCGCGTTAATGTGTGTGAAACAATGCTTTCAGACTATCAGAACAAGCTCAAATGCATCATTACGGGAGATGAGACTTGGATTTATGCTTACGACCCTGAAACAACCGACCAATCAAGCGAATATCGTGCTAAAGGCGAGGCTAGACCGAAAAGAGCACGTCAAAGTCGTTCAAAAATAAAGGTCATGATGACAGTTTTTTCGATTTTCCTGGTGTGGTGCACTATGAATTCCTTCCACTTGGCCAAACTGTTAATAAGGAATATTATTTGAGCGTTACGCGTCGTTTTCATGAACCAATTCGTCTAAAAATACCAGAATTATGGGCCAACAACTCTTGGTTTTTGCATCACGATAATGCACCGTCTCACACTGCACTCGTTCTTCGTGACCATTTCGCCTAAAATTCCACGTATATCGTTCCGCAACTACCGTATTCGCCTGATTTGGCTCCGTGTGACTTCTGGCTGTTCCCAAAACTCAAGATACCACTCCGGGGAACGCGTTTCGAGTCGATTGAGGAGATAAAAGCTGAATCGAAGAAGGTGCTGATGGCTATACCGGAAAGGACTATTTGGCATGTTTCGGGGATTGGAAAAATCGTTGGCATAAGTGTATTTCATCGAGAGGGGATTATTTTGAAGGGGATGAAATTGATTTACAAGAATAAATAAAGATTTTTCATTTTACAACCAAATTCACCTTACTTTTTGCCCACAGTAGTATTTACCTAAGTTTAATAATTTTTTTTCAAATAGTTAACCCAGAAGATCATTCATTAAAATTATAAATAGAAAAATTAAAAAATTCATTGACTTTTTATTAATTCTTACAATTGTTTTTGATGATTTTATATAGTGGCCCACTTTACCCGAGTACCCTAGGCCACATTACCCACCAGTTTTCTTTTCATCAACTTTTAAGGTGGTTTGAGTTTTTCTATATTATCAGACGAAAACAATTAAATTGGGATATACT
The DNA here is from genome assembly GCA_037575425.1 of Anastrepha fraterculus. Lineage (NCBI taxonomy): Eukaryota > Metazoa > Arthropoda > Insecta > Diptera > Tephritidae > Anastrepha > Anastrepha fraterculus. The sequence goes on from JAYXIM010047543.1 coordinate 7,451, forward strand.
TTGCAATAAATTGTAAAGATAATTCAATATCTGATACGATTTGGCAGAAATTAATATCAAGGTAAAATGGTGCCCACAATACCGGACTTTCCTCTACAGTTCATTCATATATAGCCCATTAGCTCTATATAATTTTGAATGAAGCATAGATACTTACTCGTACACATCGGTTCTTAACAGCTTCTTATATTTCCTTTGTTGAAATTTGTTGAATTTATTATTTCATGAAATATTTTTATCATCAGCAATGCACTATTTCAGAATTAAATAACATCATCGAAATGCATCAGGTAGGTATCCAATCCGCAATACCGCCACCATTATGAATATGCTAAATATTTAAATGTTTAATTTTGTAATCAAATAAATACTCAACGATACATACATATATTACATAATTATGTAGCGTATGCAATTGAATTACTTATGCCACACATTGCACATTCATAAATTTAACAGTGCATTAAATATTTTTACTGAATAATTAATTATTTGCTGAACATAGAGCAACAGCGCAGCTGGCAAATGGATAAATGAATGAATTCATGGCAAAAACTATACAACAGCAAACAACAAAAAGCAATAATAATAAACATTTAAGTTAAATACTTAAATGAGCAAAATTCATACAATCCAAAATAAAAAAGGAAACTATATACATTAAATTATAGGTAGTAAAAATATGACGTTGCATTTTCCATATGCTTCGTGCCGTATAGCCATGGCAATAGTCATAAAAAATACGAACAATGACTAGCATTCAACACAGTACGGAAGTCGATGTGGAAGCGGAAGTCGCCATCATATCATTTATTAAGTGCATGGCACATACAGCTATACATATTGCAAATACATACGTTAGGGTATACATACATATGTACTGCTACTAAGGACATACATTTTTTCGATTTGCGTGATCCCGAGATTTTTGGGCTTCTATATTAAAATCCAGGGGGTTTTGGGAGTAGTCCCGAAATTTAGATGTGCATTATTTTGCTAAAAATTAACTAAAAAATTCCACCACATAATATATAAAAAATAAATGCTTTTGTTATTTAAACAAAAAACAATAATTATGTCCATGGCGAATATTACCGTTGCTTTTTCCCAACTCTCCACCAATTTGTTGATGCCGTTCCGCCACAAATCGCCTGGTCTGGTGTCAAAGAAATTGTTGAGCCAGTTTTTAATGTCGGAGTCTGGTCAAATACTAATTTTTTATAGATATTTTTTAGGAGGTTTTTTTATTTTTATTGACATCAAATAGTATACAAAAAACAAAATTTTTTTTTACATATTTTTTTGCAGTAGTGTTGCACCAAAGTAAGCGTCTTAAGAAAAAGATAGGTGGCCTGTCAACAGGATTTTTTCTCATCAGGACATCTGAAATGAAAAAGTTAAACTGATTATTATTCTGTAGGCTTGTCATTCTGGCAGGTGCCACAATGGGACATTTTTTTTGAAAAATAACAAAATTGGACCAAAAGGTTCTCTTTGTTATCGAAGGTAACACCCTTGATATGGTTTGTGCAGAGCGAAAAAGATGGTAATCGGTCAGTGCGAGGTCCGGAGAATACGGCGGATGCTGATGAACTTCCCATTCGAGCTCTTGGAGTCCTGCTTTGGCGACTTGTGTCTTGCGCCTGGCGTTGTAGTGAAAGGGAATGGTTTCACCGCATCGATCAGTAATGTTCAGTCGAACAGTAAGTGTAGGGCAATGTAAAGCTCCTTGTTGACTGTGGCTTTCTTTTCGAGCATTTCCCAGTGCTGCACCATGCCCACCAATCACATATCACACACGATCTTCTTTGAATGAAGATCTTACGGAGTTACCCACTCCTCTCGTTGCTTCACATTGATGTACTTATAGGCACCGTTTCTCATCTCCCGTGGCGATTCGGTAAAAAAGGTAATGTTTATGACCGCGTGTTGCTCGATGGCGGGCGAAATACCGAGGGGCAATTTGAAGGGGACTCTCTTTGTTTTTTTCGGTGAGCTCGTGAGGCACCCAGGCTCCAAATTTTTCGGTAAATCCCATTTATTGAAGGTGATTGAGAATTGTTTTATGGTCGCAGTTCATTTTTTTCCGCCAATTCACGACTGGTTTGGCGACGTCTCTCCTCCAAAAGTGACTTGAGACGTTCTTCATCGAATTCAGAAGACCTAGCGCTGCGGGACGTGTCATCGACGTCAAAATCACCATTTTTGAACTTTGCAAACCATTTCCGTGCTGCAGACTCGCCTATGACAGCTTTTTTGACCTCGATGAAAAGCAAAAAAGAGCAAGTGTCAAAAATGTTGATTATTGCCTCCTGGGTATTCCATTTCTAAGCCTCAAAACTAAGAAGAAATGAAATAACGCAAAAATACAATTAATTAATTTTGTAGAGCAGAAAGAGTTCTATCGAATGAATACTTATCCCTTGCCAAAGAGCAAAAAAATCGCTGTAAAATAAAAAAAAATATAAGGACGCTATGAACTATGAATATATGTGTATTGGGTTGGGAATACACATATATAGTATAACATATTATATTATATATAACTCCCTTTAACTCCGGTTGAAACGTGTGGTCAGACCTGGTTTCAGTAATGAATTTATTCCGAAAATATGGGGGATTAGTTCAAGTTTTCGAGTCAGATTGAAGGGGTGCTAAATTTGTCATTATATATATATATAATTGGCGCGTACATCCGTTTTGGGTGTTTGTCCGAGCTCCTCCTCCAATTTGGGGGATGCGTCTTGATGTTGTTCCACAAATGGAGGGACCTACAGTTTCAAGCCGACTCCGACCGGCATATATGAATTTCTATGAGGAGCTTTTTCATGGCAGAAATACACTCGGAGGTTTGCCATTGCTTGTCGAGGGGTGACCGCTATTAGAAAAATGTTTTTCTTAATTTTGGTGTTTCTCCGAGATTTGAAATTATGTTTTCTCTGTGAATTCCGAATGGTAGTCACGCACCAACGCATTCGCATTTGTCGTTGGTGCACATTTATATAGCGAGCCGCTTGATACAAGACTGACACCCGCTGTAGCCGCCACTGGTCTGTGGGCAGACGCTGCATTGCCTTCGATGCTCGACCCTCAACTACCTGTAACGACTTGGGAGGCCCTGCCGGTAGCTATGCTACCGCCGGCTTCGATCTTAGGATCAGTACATTCACTTAGCCTAGTAATCACGACACGACGACAACCTACGTGGAGGGTGGTTGAAAGAAAGAGGGGTGTGGTTGAAAACAGTTTACACAAGTTTTAAAACCTACAATTTTAGCAGAATAAGTAGATAGGTTTTAATATATGTATATGCATTAAAGTTGAGATGAAAAAATCAAGCAAGCAAGTGCAACTTTTTACAATAGAATCATACATAATATATCTTTATATATTATTAAGAAAATAATAACAAAAACGTTGAAATATAACCATATTTGCTAAAAAGTCAAAGTCAATGCCTTTTTTCCTTTTTTTTTTTTTGCTAGGGCACATTTAGAATATGCCAATTTTATTTGGCGACCTTTCAAAGCCACTTATATCAAAAGAATTGTGCGTATACAAGAAGTTTCGGAGTTATTATCTTCATACGATTCAGGAGCTCAGCTAGACTCGAGTTCACTACATCATCACACAGTATGACAATATTTTGTCGTGTTCCTTTGTACCAAATGTGCTAACAAGTGAAATCGATTGTATTGATATCTGAAGAAGATTTCAACTGTGGGCCATTTTGACATTTATCTTTTGGTCATGAACAATTTCAATTCTGATATGAATGGATTCATTGCACGAATCTTAAGTGAACTCAATAATACCAAAGATATCGACTTTTAATTTATTGAAGCGGCATTAAAGGCAAAACTTGGTCCTAAGTCATATACAAACTCATAGTCCTAATTATAAGTGCACAGCTAGTAGGTTAGGTTAGGTTATGGTGGTAGTCGATCTGTACGACCTACTTAATTAGACCTTACAGGTCCGTTGTGATACCACTGTGCTACGCGGGAACCTCATTTACTTTATCTCATGGAACCATTTTGTGAAATTGAAAAAATATTTACCTAGACAACCTGCTCTGATTTTAGCTAAGGCTATACAATTGGAAAGGAAGTACCCAACTGTTCCTCTTCCTCATCTCTACAACTTCTGCAATATTCATGGGAGAAAACTCCAAGTCTCGAGGAATGCCTGCCAAATACCCAATGACCGGTTATACAAGCCACGACCTTCGTGCCTCTTGAGAGGCTAAGCAATTCCTTTGTCTTTTTCTTGTTTATTTGCGGCCATAGTAGCCTAGCTGTTACACATGTATCTTCGTCTCTCCATCACATATTGGCCTCTTGGATAGTGTTATTTTTAATTATTAATTTGCTCGTGGCCATAGGTATACCAATGGTACTTCTATCACTAAGTATTTGAAGAGTAATACCTTTCCTATCTAGCTCATCGGCTTTACAATTTCCGTCAATATCTCTGTGCCCCGGAACCCAAATAAGGCTGATCTGAAATACGACGCTAATATCATTTAGGGCTGCCCGGTGTTCCTGTACAACCTGCGATCTTAGTATAGCCGCATTTATTGATTTAATTGCCGCTTGACTATCCGAGAATATATTTATAGTCGTTTTTGTTACGGCATGCATATTTAGATATGTAACCACTCCTTTCATAGCTAGAACCTGATAGACGCTGCTGTAATCTGGTGGTCCAACGGATAGTCGGTTGAGCATTGGCTGCTGGCAAAGCCTGCTTCAGTATCGCTGCGCAAGTTTGCCTTATCACTCTTCTCACCTGAGTCCAAAACTGGCTGGTCGCTGCGATTGATTCGAATGGTTGCGTCAACAAACCCGAACCTCACAACGCTATTTTTCTGCGCCGGGGGCGTGCGATTCTCCATTGAGGATAAGCATCACCTGTCTCCTACCTTCTACGGGTTCTTCTATTCTTTCTAATTTCCAATTAAGGGCCAAGCCTCTCCTACCTTACCAACGCCCAACCTGTAGAGCGTGCCTGATCTAGTGTCTTCGCAGGCGATGAGTACAGCTCTACCTTGTTACCAACCTGCGTCATGACAAAGGGGAACATAGTTAGTAAGAATATAATTGTATTTCTCTAAATAAATAAAAAAATAAATAAATAAAAAGGGAAAATGCATTTTTCCATCTCCATTTCATAACCACTATGTAATAAGTAACAAATACCGAAAACCCCAAGATTTTTGGCAATTAGTCCCGAAATTCTTACATCCCTAATACGTGCACGTTAACGAATGTGAATTCTTTCATGCAATTAAGCATAAAAATGTCTGCCAACGGTATATGCATGAAAACATTTAAAAATTTGTATGTACATATGTATTTGTGTATTGTTACAGATCGCTTGGCATTATTTGTTATATGAAACACTAACAATTGGACACCGGCATATTCGTTTATAAGTATGTGCATACCAAAATAGCGGTAGATTATAACTGTATTGCTATGCTACGACTTAAATCTTTATGTTCTACGGCAGACACAACAATTACATTTGCAACGGCTGAGTGAAGTTCATTAAAGTAACTATTCACAGCAATAAATACAAGGGATTGACACGAAAGCATTAAAATACGAAATAGTCGCACTTTGCTTGCAACGCAACTCATCAAATACATAAAAATTAGTAGGCATAAATACATTTTTGTTTTCATATTTAATACGCGCTAATGCACTGGCATTATCACTTTCTTCATATAACGGTTGTTTGTAACAGGCTACAAATATATAATATAAGTCCAAAGTAATTTTACACACAGAAAGCATCAATATACTTTTGAATATTCAGGATGGAGTTAATTCAAAAGTTATTTTTAAAAATTAGTCAAATGAGGAATAATAATATCAGTATCAAATAAAGGATAATAATCCCTAGAGTTGAGAAAAAACTGTTGTCAATTGAGGCCGGAGTGCCTCAAGATAGTGTGCAGGGACCTGTCCTTTATACGATATTCACTGACTTTCCAACGACTGATGAGGTTATGATTGCAACTTTTGCTGATGACACAGCTTTATTATCACTGGCTGAGCTGACGAAAATAGAAACATGGTATGTTAAAGTGAATATCGACAAATCTGTTCATGTGACTTTCACTACCAGAAGAGAAAACTGTCGTCAATTATACATAAATGCCACACCTATTCCCCAGAAGAACTCAGTAAGATATCTTGGAATGCACCTAGATCGAAGACTTACGTGGAAGGACCACATTAAAGCAAAGCGCCAACAACTTAAAATAAAGACAAACAAAATGTACTGGCTCCTTGGAGCAAAGTCTGAACTAAGTCTTGAGAACAAAATCCGAATATACAAAGCGATTTTAAAACCAGTCTGGCATACGGTATACAGCTATGGGGCACGGCTGCCAATTCCAATATCGAAATTCTACAGCGATACCAATCAAAGACACTTAGAATGATACTAAATGCGCCATGGTTTATTACAAAGGAAAGTATACATAGTGACCTTGAAATTCCCTATGTCAAGGAAGAAGTGCGGAGGCTATCCAATAGATACTTGAACTTCAAACTAAGCGATCACAGCAATACTCTTGCAATATGCTTATTAGATGATAGTGAAGAAACAAAACGACTTAAAAGGTTTCACGTCCTTGATTTACGTTTTAGAAATTAAGTATTTATGCTCATACATATGTACATATGCACACCAGATATATTTGCCATAATTGTTAAGAAACCCAAAACTTGAATTGAAGTAATGCTGCAATGAAATATGTTTTATATTTATTTTTATATTCTGCTACTTGTAAAAATTTATCACATTTGCTGAATGTTAACATGACAGATTGCAAATAAAGTAAGTAAGAAAAAAAAAATTAAGCAGGTAGTGATAACCTAACCCTTGGAGGTTGTTCCAACAAATTTCCACCTGTACAGAGAAGTAGTAAATATTTTTATTCTAAATGGAATAAATAAAATGGAATTTTTATTCTTAAATGAAAGGACCAAAATCGAGGATGTAGTAGTGTATATCTTAGTCCTTAATAATAAAGAATAACTGACGGAAAAGATAATCAAGGACAATATTTTAAAATGAAGTTTTCAATACTATTTCTTCTTTGGGCACCAAAATATTTATTTTTTGCCGTTTTAGAGAATATTACCTTCTATTTTTTGTATATCCTTGTTCACTCCGCTCGGGAGCGTAGGGCCTCGTAAGACTCTTCCTTCGTTCATCGTTCTGGAATGTTATTTTTGAGCCGTCTTTTGTGATGCCGGCATCTGCTAGCTCGCGCATCATCGACCTTCCCCAAGTATTCTTTGGCCGACCGCGAACTCTGCTCCCTTGCGGTTTCCAATCCAGTGTCGCTTTCGTGATGCTATCTGGTGGTTTTCTGAGTTTGTGACCTATCCATTTTCATTTTCTGCGTTTGATTTGCCATAGCATGGGCTCCTCATTCATTGATCTCCACAGCGCGTCGTTGCTGATGGTGTTTGGCCAGAATATTCTACGGATGATGCGGAGGCATTTGTTGACGAAAGATTGTAACCACTGTGTAATGGTGTTGGAGACCAGCCATGTTTGATTTCCATACAGCAACACAGAATTCACATATGAGGTGAATATCCGCATTTTAGTGCACTTGGAAATTCACGAAATCTCCCATACTGCAAGCATTCGTCCGAACGCCACCCTTGCTTTGTTAAGTCTGTAGTTGACATCTTCATCTGCTCCGCCGTTTGTTGTGGTGGTGCAGCCGATGTAGCAGAAGCTTTCGGCAAATTCCACCGGTTTATATTATAGGTCTTGCTTTATTGTGGTTTACTCTTCTTTTTTATACTCATATTATTATTACACATGCCACTGAATTTATAAAACAATTTTTTTAATTAGTCTTATCCTTGAAATTGTAACGTCCTTACAAAATCTATAAAAAAACATCAGGGAGAAAAACTAAAATACAGGTTTATAATATTTAGCTCCTAGTTTTGAGAGCTGATGCAATATAATATACATAGGCTGCTACTAAATTTTGAGATATGGCAGCACCTGTTGTTTACGTAAAATCTTGCATTATCATAGTGAAATTTGACGCTTTTAACCCGGCTGTGGGAATTTTTTAGCTGTACTTTGGGTTCGTAATTTTGCTATCCATTATCAAGCAAAAAGTTCTCAACGTTGGTTTGACAAAATTAACATAATTACGCAACTTTCTCCTGTTCTTTGATAGTCTCCGGGTTCTAAGCAAAATAATAACCCTTTAGCCGATCCGAATTTACGATTTCCCTGATTTTATCAACATTTCAACTACCAGAACGGAATTAACTGAAATCAGTGCTTTGCAGCTACGTTCAGTACTATATTCAGTCCCTTCATGCTCTTTATTAGCTTACTCGATTTCAAATGTTAGCAAACATACAACAATTATATATTATATATCTTACATAAAACTAATACTTCACTTTAAACAAATCAGCTATATTGTCAAGACCTATCCACTATAGTGGCTTTCTGCCAACACATAATTTTCCTTCAATTTTACCTTCTGGCACAACCTGTAATATTTTGATTTTTTAATATGTGGCCAATGTACAAGCCGAAGTCCAAAATAAATGAGACTGAGCTAAAATAGAAACGACAGAAGCTTTGTTCTGATAACTTCGAGTTTATTTATTCAACATAGTCCCTCTGGTCCTCAATACACTGTTTTCCGCGATCTAAAAGCTTTTCGAAGGAGTGGTGTCAGGTCATTGACCGGAATGTCCCTCAGGATGTCGGTACAAGCCTTTTGGATGGTCTCTACGGACGCAAAACGTTTTCATTTCATAGCCAAATGGAATTTTCTGAATAGGAAGAAGTCACAGGGAGGCATACCAGGCGAATACGGTGAGTGATTGATGGATGGTCTGAAAGTGCATGATGAATCGTGAAAACCAATAAGCATCGACTTCGATTTTTGGACATTCCTTCGAACACGATTTGCTTTGGGCTTTTGGCACATTTGGGTGCCTTCCATCTCGGCACTTTAACGCTTAGTTGGAGATTCATGTTCAGGAAACATCACGCTTCATCACACAGTTACAATGTTGTAAAGGAAGTTCTCGTTTTTTCTCGCCTCTTTAACGAGGCCTTTCGAATCTTGAATTCTGAGCAATTTTTGGACCTCAGTTAACTTGTGCAGAATGAGATGTACACAGACTTGTCGTAGCCCAAATAATCAGTTAAAATGCGATAAGTCGATGGATTTGGAGATATTCAACTACGATTCCGATGAATTTAGACAATGATGATTTCGGTATCATTTTGCGTGATGTCCAGTGCCATTTATGTCCTCACAACCATCTCTGAAACGTTTAAACTACTGGCACAAGATTGTGAACTCTGGAACAAGATAGGCAATCATCGCCATAAACTTTTTTCATCAATTCAAATGCTTCGGTAAACGTTTTACCGATGTTTAAACGAAATTTTATATTAACCCTTTGTACCGATGACACAAACATACTGACACTTTAGACACAATAACTTCGCTTCTACTGAGCCCAATGTCACCAAGCGTTCACTGGAAGTTAGCTAAGGATGTAACTTTCAATGCACTAACTCATTTAAAGTTATTCAAAACCTTTTTATGACGCCAGTATTGCTTATTTTAGACTTCACCTTGTACGTCATTTTGATGCTTTATTGTCTACAGGAGATCACAATCGCGTTTAATACGAGCCCCTAAACAGCACACATGTTTTTGGCTGCCTGTTTCCACATTTCACCTTAGTGGTAGTGGTACTAAAAACTATATTAATTCTTTTCCTTTTTACCTTTATTTAAGTGAGTTGTAAGACACTCACTTCCCTATTTTTCTCTTCAGTTTCAGAAAACAAAATAATTGTTTTAAAATTTACATTTCTCATAAGCATATATTGATGAATTGATCTGAATGAATTATTTATGTATGTGTTCCTATATAGTATAAAATATAAGTATATATATATATATATTTACCTAAACCTATTTGTAGAGTTTTATTCTCTTTAACTACAAATGGTTAACCGATTTCCCAGCGCCTAAGAAAAGTCTGATTTTTTTAAGAAAATTCGTTGAATTGTTTTTCAATTTTACACGGTTTTGGTACCATAATGAACCATACTTACGCACAAAAATTGCTAAAATGAAATAAGAAACAAATAAATTGTGAATAACTCCTTGTGCTATAGTCATTTAACGCAGTAGTCTAGATGTTGATAAAGTTGTTGTAAGAAGTGGATTTTCAGGGACACTTTTACACCAAATTTGGAAAATGTTATTAATATCGAATACCGCGGCCGTTGCATACACAAAATAATGTATAGGGATCTTAAATATGTTTATGTATATGTTTATTATTATGGCTAGGACTTTGTTGACTTGCGTGAATCTTTTTTGTGCATCAGAGACGTTTCCTGAATATTTGCATGTAATGTTCTTTGATGTAGTCAAAACTAAAAAGGTATCATGTCGATTTTTTTCATTTCTGCTCATTATGGTTGGTAGGTAATTTTTCGTAGTTTTCGCAAGTTTTTTTATATATTATATATATTTTGGTAACTTTTAGGTATATAACGGGTGATTTTTTAGCTATTATCTTTTTAAACAGTTGGTTTAAACAGCTGATGCACGTTTCGTGTTTTGTTTCTCTGTCAAACATCTTCAGTTTGGTCTATAATTTAACCATGAGTCGTCTTACACACGAACAACGCTTGCAAATAATTGAATTTTATTATAGAAATACGTGTTCTGTTAGGAAAGTTTATCGCGCGCTTCTTCCATTTCAGTGATGAGGCACATTCTCATATCAGTGGATTCATCAGTAAGCAGAATTGCCTCATTTGCGAATGAGTGATTGCCGAAAAACCTGTTTGGTGCGGTTTATGGGCCGGCGGCATCATTGGGCCGTATTTTTTTCAAAATGAACTGTGAGTAGTGTTCGCTATCGTGAGATGATAACGAATTTTTTATGGCCCAAATTGAAAGATATGAATGTGGACGATATGTGGTTTTAGCAAGACGGTGCCACATGCCACACAGCACGCGTAAAAATGGACTTGTTGAGAGACGAGTTCGGTGAACATTTTATTTCACGTTCGGGACCTGTCAATTGGCCACTCAGATCGTGTGATATAACGACTTTAGATTATTTTTTGTAGGGTTATGTTAAAGCTCATATCTATTCAGACAAGCCTGCTTCAATTAACGCATTGGAAGACAACATTAAGGCATTTATATGTGAGATACCGGTCGAAACATTAGAAAGAGTATGCCAAAATTGGGCTAAGCAGATGGACCATTTGAAGCGTAGTCGCGGTCAACATTTGCATGAAATAATCTTCAAACATTAAATTATGTGGACTGTACTGTGTGTTTTTTTGAAAAACTTTCCTATATCTCTTTAAAAATCACCCTTTATTTGTGACTTTACAAATTTTTTGAAGTTTGCTTTGGACAAATCTCTTACATTCGAAATTCTGAAAATAAAATGTCGAAAGGACAATTGTTTTTTATGTTACTAAGTGTATGGCATTTATGTATAAAACATAATGCCCATTAAATTCCGCCCGCAACTTTTCTGGCAACATGCAATTTCCCATGAGTTTTTGACATAGTTTGGGCTCTATCTAATTTATAATGAACATGATTTCATTCTTCAGCTCTGAATCGTCTCATGTTTCTGTGCATAGGCCATGCTATTCACATAACCGATGTCTCCAATAGCCCAAAACCCAAACCAAAGGATCTGTACGATGACAAGGGTTTTCAATATGTCTATAGCCACTCTCGTAATTCCGGACAAGTGGAAATCAGGGAGAGTGGCCCTACTACTGAAACCTAGGAAACCCGCCACCCAAGGGGATTCTTATCGGCCGAAAACTCTTCTTTCCCCAATAGTGAAGTCTCTTGAAGCCCTTCTACTCCCACTCTATATGAAACACTTGACCCCAGCCTCACACCAGCATGGCTTCCAAAGAGTGCACAGTACCACCACAGCACTCACTTTCATTAACACTCAGATAAACTGCGGGCTCAAAACCGCCCTCTGCCAGAGGCTACTACTGGATTATATTTTACAGTCGACACTCCCGCCGGGGCTGAAGAGGTGGACCGTGAACTACCTGAGTGGTCGTCATTCGTCGGTGCTATTTCGAGACCAAATCTCTAAACAGTGGAAAATAAAGCAAGGAGTGGTGCCCTTTCACCCTTGCTTTTTAACTTCTATATCTCTTACGCCGACGACTGCACGATAATGGCGTCAGGCAATGACATTGCGCACCTGTGCGCTAAGGTAAACAACTACCTCACCGACTTTTCTCGTTTCTTCACTGCGAGGAATCTACAGCTTTCTCCCACGAAGTCCACGGCGACAGTCTTCACCACCTAGACAAAGAAGATCAAACTGCAACTTAAAGTAAATGTCAATGACTCACCAATTCCCATTGTTAACAGCACCAAAATCTTGGGAGTTACATTCGACAGTTTGCTCTCTCTTTCCTAGCGCATACAACCGCTATTGTCACAAGAGTCCAGAATCGCAAGAAGGTCCTCAAATCGCTTGCCGGCAGCACTTGAGGCAAAGACAAGGAAATGTTGCTATCGACATTTAAGGCAATAGACCACCCGGTTTAAACTATGATGCGGCTGTCTGGTCGCCTAGAACCAGTAATATGCAGTGGACGAAGCTACAGACTTAACAAAAATCTGCCATTAGGACTGCGATAGGATGTCTCTTGATGCCCCCACTTCAACATCCACACGCCGAGGTCCATATGCTCCCTGTAAAGGAGCATAATAAACTGCTGAGCAAGCAATTCCTGTTGGGGTGTTACCACAGGTCCCACCCATACAAACACCTGCTTGATCCTGAGCTGTCTCTCAGGTACATCAAGAGGCACCTCCTCAATTACGCGGAAGAGCTGCAGGACATTTATTGGATCGGACAGTGTGCAGACAGACAATTAACGACATTCATCAGGAGACTCTTACCACCTTCTTAAGTTCCCGATCCCCGTATGCCGTCATTAGAGTCCAACCACCACTTCCCCGAGCTCCAATTTTGAGCGATCAATTTAAACACTTTCACATTCATTATATTCCATTATAAGGCTCTGAAGGTTTGCCGATGCATACGTATTTTGAATCAAATAATTTATATTTTTTTGTAATACAGAAATATTTAAGCAATTTAATTAAATACTAATTTCATAAGGTGTTTGTATTTTTCAAGGTATTATAAAAATTTACTTGTGTTCACATATCTACCATATGCCCTTGGTGCTTGTTCATAAATAATTCCGCCGGAATGGTAATTAAGTCCACTGCAATGCAATTATATTTTATGCACATTTTAACGCAACTTCGTTAATTTCACTTAGTATAAAATTTATTAGTTTTTATTTACTATTTAAATTAACACAATTGACTACATACACGCACACGCACAAATAAATGCGCACGCAAAAAAAATACATACTAATTAAAAAAACTATAAATGACTCATAAATTTTGCAATTTCATTAAAAACAATCGTTAATCAAAATGTTGTTCAAAATGAATGAAATAAAGTGAACACAGAGAGCAACAAATAAACTGAGCTGCTCTTTCAATGATATGAAACAATGAAGAAAAACATTTGTCTAATAGCAGTCGCCCTCGGCAGCCAATGGCAAACCTCTGAGTGTATTTCTGCAATGAAAAAGCTCCTCATAATAATATTTGCCATTCGGAGTCGGCTTGAAAATGTAGGTCCCTCCATTTGTGGAACAACATCAAGACGCACACCACAAGTAGGAAAGAGGAGGAGCTCGGCCAAACACCCAAAAAAGGTGTAAAT